>JAPTGZ010344557.1:0-11075 GCA_029814645.1 Fowleria isostigma | reverse complement strand
CACCCCACCCCTCTGTTGACCTCTGACCTATGCTGATCCCAGGAGGTCAGAGGTCATAGAGAACCAAAGTGTGGAGAGGAGAAGTTTTGGAGATTAATGTGGTCACAGTTTAAAAGGAAGTGAAACTAAGTCTAATTGTAATTCTAAAGTTTAGGAATAAATGGACAAACGGACAGACGAGTGGACAGATGGACGCTGCCTCTCCTCTGACAGTAAACAGCAGCTCCTCACATGTTCATCCTTCATCATGTGAATCTCATCACCCTCAACTCAATCAGTGTCAATCGAGTTTTGTCTCATTCATAACAACCACCAACACCACTGGCGCGGCTGCCGGACACTGCGTCGTCATGGCGACGGGGCAGCCAAGGTGTTGCGACAGAGTGAGTTAGTGTTCCCGGGTGTTTAAATGCAGATCACATGCTGCTTCAGACAGTGGAAACAGGCTGCATTAAAATAGTTTTACTGCTCGTTATGATTCTGTTCCTTATCGTATCCATGGTTGTTTTGTCTTTAGGGTTTATTTTGTTCAGATTCTGCTCAAACACTAACAAACATTTCAGTGTTTTAACCCATAAAGACCCAAAGCTTTTGTGGCGGTTCTCTCCATTTTAACCTTTCTTTATCGCCATTTATTCTAATATTATCCTCTGTACTTTGCATAATTATCTGGTATTTTACTATCTTTAATTCACTGATTGTGTAGATGACCATGAAAAGCTGACATTAAAGTTGAGGGTTATTACATCAAAACAGAGAAAACTGGAGAAAAAGTGACTTTTTCAGTAGAATCTCTCATTAACTGAACATAAACCATTTCTCTCCATCCACTATCATTGATCCAACTTCATGGGTTTTACTGGCAAATTAATCAAATTGTAGAAGATGACGGTGTTTCCACGGTAACTACGGAGCTTCTGAACATCCAAATGGGTCATATCTGATGACCATGAAAAGACGAATAACTGTATTTTATACTAATTACTTACATGTATTGATACGATTAGTGGATGAACAGGTATTAAACAGGTTAGGTCAGTAGATGGTGTCGGTCATTGGCAGTTGTTTGGGTCCTTATGGGTTAAATCCAATCCAACCCAACGTGAATCCAAATGAAAAAAAAAAAAAAAAATTAGCATTGCAAGTATTTTTTTGTCTTTTAATTATAATCTTCGGCTTCCACTCAGGATCAAATCTCAATCTTTTATCGATACCTACATATATATATATATATATGTATATATACATAAATATGTAAAAATCAGATCATTTGGGACAAATGGACTTTCAAATGTTATTCTTTTAGTCACAACCTTTACATAAAACAATCTTTTGCATTTGTTCGAGACAGAAACAAAAGACTGAAAAACAACTGACAATATGTCGCAATGATGTTTTCTCTCATGTTTCTGTTTAACAAAACATTTTAACAATACAAATTCTTCTGAAGTTGAACTGACCAATAGTTACCATGTGAGATAATTTAGAATAAGTATAATTTTTAGCGCTCTCAACATTTTTAATTAGACTGATCACAGGGTTGCCGTGGATTACTTTCAATTCGTCCCAATTAAATATTTGGCGTTTCATTTTGTACAAGCAAATAGACTCAAGGAAAAAGGGAATATATATGCACTTAACGTATTTGTCGCAAGCTGGGTGACACATTAGTTAGTCAGAATCTCTGACTAATACTTCATATTAATGTGGTATTTTAAGCTGGAAGCGCTTCAGTGAAAAGAAAACGCCTTTCTGCATAGTTTGCACAATACTTACATAGCACTACAACTGTTCCATCTTGGTTTTTATACATAAATTTACAACAAAATCCACAAAAATACCCTAAAAAACACACAGATGCAATAAAATATACAAAATACATGCAAAAATACACTAAAATACACACACAAAAATGCGATGAAATATAGCGTTGGGCAAGGTACTTGGAAAATGTAGTGAGCTCAGCTACCAGTTCCTCTAATGCAGTCAAATGGACCCCATTTTAAAATTTATGCGCGTCTATTCTAGACATTATGGTAGAGGCAAAACCTGAACACTTGTTAATGGAGACTGGATGTAAGCAGTTTATAATTCAAGCAGATTATTAAATTACATGGAATTATTGTTCATAGTGATGAGTACTATGAATCTGATGCATTTAGAAAAAAAATGATTAGTAATTTAAAGGGAAAGTCCATAAAATAATCAAAATTGATAAGCTCAAAAAATTTAAGGTTTGAAGTTTACTTCATGGAATTTCCCTTTTAATTCTTGATCATTTATGCATTACACCTTACAGCTCACAGTGGATTCATATTTGTTCAAGTTATTCACATTTTGTGAGAAATCATAGTTTGTTGTAATATAAATACAGTAAAATGTTTATATTTAAAGAAAAAAAAATGGAGTTGTCAGTATTTATAGTTAACTTACTAATCTGAACCACTTGAGATTGAATTGGTCTGGATGTGGAACCTGAACTATAATGATTATTAATATCTTAGTGTAATTTTTGCATTTTACAAATTCATCCCATGGGCCAGACTGGACCCTTTGGTGGGCTGGATTTGGCCTTTGATATAAAAGGTCATTTGTAGCTACAAGGAATTTAGTCTCAAGAATTACCACCATAATGGTTTCATTATACTTTTATTAATATTTTTGTCATTTTCTGCTATAAAGAAGTGGTTGAAACATGTCAATGAATGGAGAATCTCTTTTTTCATGAATGGCTGTCCTGCTCATACAATTCCAATCAACACAGTCACTCTGGAATTGCTAATGCTCACCCTGTTCCAGTTTAATCTGGACAAATTCAGTGCGGCTGGAGGTGGACTGTCAGGTGAGTCAGATTTACCTGCTGGTCCCAGATCAGATGTTCAGCACTGCCCCACAGGCAGACGGCAGCAACTGCACTGACACTGCAACAAATCCTTCATTACAAGTCAAGGATGGCAGCGGTTGAGTTCAACTGTAACAGTAACGGACATGTTGTAGTATCAGAGCACGTTATTTGGCTTCATAAACAATTAAGAGTGAATCTGAATAGACTGAGGTGAAGAATTGTAACTAGACCTCGTTAATCATTTGTTCAACATGAGAAACTTCTGCTGATCCGCTAAGCTAGTTACCGTTAGTGACAGCTACGCTAAGAATTCCCTGTATTATTTACATTAATGTTGTCTATTTTATGAAACGTTTCATTCATTTATATGTGAAATAACTGAATAAATGTAATGGCAAATGACAAATATGGCTGTGACTTGAGCTACAATAGCTAGCTTTGGCCGTGTGTTTGTTTTTTGGGTATTATTTGAGTGTTTTAAGTTTTAAATAAGTTTTCGTGAATAGATTTGTTGAGTTTTCGCTGTGAAGAGCAAAACAGTCCAGTTCGCTGTTTATTCATGTCCCGTTACTTGTTTTTTGATTCATATTAGAACGAAGAAAAACAACAACAGCTTTAGAATAAAATTAACGTCACAGACTCGTCAAATATTTGTTCGTCTGCAGAGGCCAACGATCAAAGCAGCTGCATTTTGATTTATTTATGATGTTCCTCTCATCAAACGGTCCATTATGCACAAACACCGTCCTCTTCGTCTTTTATGTTTCCGATCGATCAAATGTCGAGTTCATTTGTCTGCCAGTCAAGTGTCAGACTTTTTGATTTACAGTTAAAGGACAAACAGGATGCAAACAACAAACAAGGAAGTCACAGGAGTTAACGAGACTTGAGCGTTCGTCAAACGCTGAAAAAAGAAAGTTTATCCCAAAGTTAGAACATTGCTCTTCTGAAGGCCGCAGAGACGTTAAAACCCTGGATATTTCATCAAAAGAAATTGTGTTACAGAAGTTGGAAGAACAATGAAAGTACATTTTTCAGTGTAAGAAATTGATTCAATTCGTGTATCTGCTCCAGTAGACGCTAACACTAGCATGTCGCTAACTAGCTAATACACTCACTAATACTTGTCTGTTAAGGACAAAACTACTAAACAAGTAAAATGTGATAATTTTAGGTTCATTTTGACAGATTTTGTAAAATAAATTAGCACAACCTGTTTATTTATGCAGAAATGCTTTATTTGGTCAATTTTAAAGGTTTGCAGAGATTCCATTCATCTGGGAGAGTTGTTTTATCCACTATAGCGTCATAGTCTGAGTCGTCTACACGGGTCCACAGGGAGTTGACATGTTACAACAATTAATGTAAATTCATTCATCTTCTAACACTCAACCATGGCTTGGACCCACATAAGCAGGAGGAGATGATGGATGAATGATCAAATGGTTACGTTCCTATCCCCATAGAAAAAAAAAAGTGTAGATAAACTTCACCTGTTATCAAAAGTTAAACATGAATAAAAGGCCACCTCTAATTCTGCTGTCTGGGTTAGACTTTACAAGATTAATTTATTCATAATCACATTAATTTTTTATGTGCAGAGTCTCTATACACTATAGAGACCTCTGGGAATATTGATTAGGAGACTGTAGTGTTCACTGAATTAATAAAAGACACTAAATAAATAAATCCACTGGAAACTATAGTAAACAAAATGGTTAAAAACCCATCAAAAGACAACAAAACAAAACCAAAAGATGACACTCAAGCATGAAAATGAACCAAAATATATATAAAAAACAAAGCAAATGATTATCAATGAACAAAACTGATTAAAATAACTAAGGAAATGGATAGACATGAACAAAATAACCAAGAAAATTATCAGAAATGAAATACTCAAATGACAAAGTAACAGAAAATGAATACAATCACCAAGATATTTGTCAAAATACCCCAAATAAATGACCAGAAATGATTGATAATGAATAAAATAGCCAATAATATGAATAAAAATGAACAAAGTAGCAAAGAAAATTGTCAAACCACCCAAATAAATGACCACAAATGACTGAAGATTAACAAAATGGCCAAAACATGAATAAAAATTAGCAAAAATAACGAAGGAAGTGGCCAAACTGAACAAATGGGTGACCCAGTATGAAAGATTCCTTGATCTGTTTTGGGTTTTTCTTAATTTTGGGAAAAACATCTTTAAGACACAGTTGGATAATGTCATAAATAAACCATGCAATACTTTCCATTTTCTCTGAGCTCAGAGCTCCACTTTTTCTTTTTACAAATGGAAACAAATCAGACAAACGGAATCAAAGTTTTATCTGATGAACATGGCTTTATTTTCATGTCAGCCCACAGAGAAAAAAACACTCATTCATTATGGATGAAGTCTAACAGTTTCAGGGGACTGAGTCCCGATCCACTTCTGCTAACACATGCTAACTAATGCTAACTAATGCTAACAGGGTCTTGAAGGGATGTTTGCATTCCCATTCACTCTCCTACCAATTAAATACCATTATTCTACAAAGTTTTATATAGAATAATTAAACTTTCAGAGCCAGTTCTGAAGGTTTTCTGTCACTGCATAAGTTAACTTTGCTAAACCACACCAACTTATACTGATTAGCCTGATTAGATAGCTAGCTGGATACAGTGAATGAATCACAGATTGAACAAAAGTGAAGCTAATGTTAAAACATTAGCAAACAGACATAAAAATCATAATTATCACAATATTCTTTTTATCACAAATGAGTTTTACAACACACATTCTTCCTTCATCTTTTGTTTAGTTTACATTCTCAGTTAAAAATGTTAAAATCTAAATGTATTGTTTATTCTGACAGACAAACATCTTAGTAGTTTTGATTGTTTTATTTCTGGATTCATAAAACGTTCTAACCAAACAAAAGAGTTTTCATACAAACAAACAGTCTTTGTTACTTTGTCTTTGTCCATCTTCTATCTTGTTTTTGTCCTATTGTCTCTTTTTTTTTTGTATTGACTTTTTTTTTTTACGTAATTTTTGTTTTGTTGCATCTTTTACATCATTTTCTTCTGTGTTTCACCTCATTATCATCTTGTTGCATTTTTTAAAAAGTTTTTATTGTGTGTCTTTTACATCTTTTTCATCTTGTTGCATTTTTCACATCATTTAGTCTTGTTGCATCTTTTACAATGTTTTTGTCTTGGGTCGTGTCTCTAAAATAAGAAATGTTAGCTCATTAGCAGCTGATGTCTGATTTAAGGAATAATGTGCTTTTAGTGATTCAGTGTTAGCTAGCTAGCTGTTGTTTCCCATTACAATCCAACTTACTTTGACTTCCTGTTTGAGTATTTGACAGTCATTATCAACATTCAGTAAAATTGCTAGCTTAATTTGTAGCAACAGGCTACACATAGCTAAGAAAACACCAGATGAGCTAAACTGTACTCACAGATTCTGAATTAGCTACAGCTTAACATGTTAGCATTTTTTACCTTCAGGAAAGTTATGCTGACAGTTTCTCCCCGTTTTCAGTCTTTGTGCTTAGCTAAGGTATGCTAACCACCTCCAGTACCAAATTCAACAACAGAAAAATGGTTTTACTTTTCTACATTTCTCCACAACTAAAGAGAATCTGTTCTTTCTTGACCTTTGACCCTCACTCCCAACAGGAGCCTTGACTGTGGCTGGTGGTGCTTCCTCATTGGATGGTTTATTTCACCAGCATTTGGTGGCGGGAAGCAGCGACATTCTGACCCTCCGTCCTGGGTTAAAGATGTCCCTGACCTCAGTTTCCAGGCGAATGCCAGGCACTTTGAAGATGGACACCGCTAAAAAAAAAAAAAAAGAAAAAAGCATTTGGCCTCTTTCTGCAAGGAACGAGGATCAAAAGAGGCCCCAGTTACATAAAGCTGAGATTTTCCTGAACATTTTTAATAGCAACAACAATTTTTAAGTACCTTAGTGTGTAAAAATTGAGAAAATATTCAGACTCTAGAGCAGGGGTGTCTAACATGTGGCTCAGGGGCCAAAACCAGCCTGCCAAAGGGTCCAATTGGGCCCGTGAGATGAATTTGCCAAATCCAAAAATTACACTGAAGATATTACAGGGTTCCTACAGGTTCCTGCCAGTCAAATTTAAGAGTTTTTAAGGCCATTTAAAACAGAATTGAATGCCTATTTCATGGCCAAACTAACAAAAAGTCATGACTTCTACAATTTAGGAAAACATATTTACTCCAAAACCTTAATTCCCATCAGTCTGAGTTGAATTGATTGACATTATTAAATGTGTACTTAATCATACTTTTTGCTTGCAAGCTGTCCCTTAAAATTACCAAAGTCAGCTTGCTTGGGTGATGCATGCAAATAATGGCTGCACGTGTACTGAACTGAATGTTCGGCAAAATTAGTGATAACTGATTCCTAATTTCACTATAAATTGTTGGGTAGGAACAGGTGAAACTGAGTCAACTACTAACTAACATTCATTTCTTTGCCCCTTCGTCATTTAACAGACATATTTAAACACAATAAAGTGATCACGTTCATGGCAACATAACTTAACACCTACCATATTAAATTTAAGACCTAAGGTTAATACCTTAGAGATTTGTGAATTCAAAACTTTTGAGACTTTTAAAGACCTCGCAAGAATCCTGTATTAGTTAAGGAACTTAAAAACATTTAAGTTCAGAGGCCACATTCAGACCAATTCAATCTCAAGTAAATTGGACTAGTAAAATAATAGCATCATAGCCTATAAATAATGACAACTACAAGTTTTCCTCTTTGAAATTAAATAAAAATGATGAAAATGATTACAATTAAAATCTTTTCACAAAAATGTGAATAATTTAAACAACCTAAAAAGTGGATTTTTAACAATATTCTGCATGTTACTAAATGTTTATGTATTTGTAGATCCACTGTGATCTGTAAGTTGTAATGCACATGTGTAAATGAAAAGCTGAGGCAGAATATGGATAAAACTGCACTTTTACCTTTTTTTGTACTAAAACAAAGATAAAAATTATTAGTTTTTATTTATAGGTTATTACTGCTTTTTCTGGCCCACTTGAGATCATATTGGGCTGAATGTGGCCTCTGTCTAAAATGAGTTTGACACCCCTGCTCTAGAGTTAAACCCGTCAGAACTAGATCAGTGGAGATCATTCCAAAAAACTCAATTTAATAAGAGTAAAACTGCAACATCAGATGGTCTTTGATTTCATTTCTTCACAACTTTACAGGATTTTTTTTTGTGTTTTGACATTTCCACTTTTTATTCATTGTTTTTAAGTTGTTTTTCCTAGAAAAAACATTTCTACACTAGTAAATACAGTTTTTTTTATCTGCACGACCGATCTCAGAGTAAAACACCACTGAGATTAGACTTTATTTCCAGAAGCAAGTTAGCGTTTGCATTTCCTTTTAAAATAAGTCCAACGGTTTGTATCATTCTGCTTTCATTAAAAAAAAAAAACAACTAAGCCTTTTTCAATGTTTTCTATTGTTTCTAGTGTTAACAGCAGCTTTATTTCAGCCTTGGAAAGGAAAACATTGTTTAAAAAAAATCTTGCTGATCCTGCAATCTCTTAGCTGCAGAAACTGGCTTTTAGTTTTTTAAAACACTGACTTTTTCATTGTTTCTATGTGAAACAACTGACCTTATATCAGCCTTGCAACAAAAAAATTAAGTTTGAGACAAGGAAATCTGAAGCAATAAATGCTAACTAAAGGCTAATTTCTGTTTCACAGCATTTTACACTAAAATCTTAAAGTCAGTGGGATTTTTTTTTTTACATAAAAAACACTGAATGTATGTGTAACTGTATGTATATATAACTATTTTAGTTTTGATTATACACTCCAGAGGGTTAGTTGACATCATCTCATCTAGCTATCTCTGGTTTCTTTCAGTCTGTGCACTTTCACTGACAACTTGAGTAGATGAAGTTGAGATCCTTGTAAATGGGGAGTTTTCTTACTGTCTCTCAGGTGCATGATGGGAGTGGGCATCGTGTTGAAGTACAGGTGCTGAAGGGCATCCTGAGCCGAGATCCGGTCTCTGGGCTGCAGTTTCAGCATCTTCTGGACCAGGTCCTCGGTCTTATGGGGCAGCTGGGCCAATCTGGAGGACGGGAGGAGAATTGAGTCCAGGACCAGCTGAGGTGGGTTCTGGTTCAGGTTTCTAAATATTTTAAAATTACTCCACTGTTGTAACGCTAACAAACAAATCTGATGCTCAGTTTTTTTTAATGACAAATAAGACTTGAGATCAAATTTGACCTAAAAAACGTTAGAAAAGATGCAAAAACAAAAAAAAAATAGGGTGAACAAGATGAAAATGTAAAAGACACCAGATGAAACTCAAAAGACGCAACAAGACAAAAAAGATATAACAAAATTAAATTTGACAGAGGAAGACACAAGACAAAAAATAACTCAACAAAATATTTTACAAAACAAGAAAAAGACATCATAAAGAGATACATTAAGGTGAAATTTTACATAAGATGCAGCCAGACAAAAAGATCATGAAAAGAAACAAGACAAAAATGTAAAAGATGCAAAATGATGAAAACATAAAAAAAAAAGTCTCAACAAGACACAAACATTACAAAATGACACAATAAGAAGAAATCATGTTGACAGATTCAAGAAAAAATGTATGCAAAACAAACAAGGTGAAATTTAACAAATAAAAGACAAAAGGCAAATTTTATGCAAATCAAAAAGACAAAAATAATGTAAAAGACAAAGTTGAAAATAAAGCTAAAAACAAGCTAAAGGAAACTGGATTCAGACCTAAAATGCATGTGAAAAACTGAAAAAAAAAGACTTATGTTTATGTACAATATCATTAAATAGAGACTAACTTTAGAAGGAGGAGGATGTGGATGAACATCATTTACATTTTCTGACTAACTGTATCCAAGTTGTTTCTGTCTCTAAAATTTAATATAAATACTGAGTTTTTTGTGGCATTTTGTGTCAAAATATCATGCATGTGTTTGTTCAGTTAGTTGGTTCATTTTTTTACAGCGTACAAGGGGGCTTTAAAAAGTTAGTGGGAAAAGGACAGTTGGAAAAAACAGCTGAAGTTATGATGTTAATTTTTCAACATATGCTCCATCGAGGTCAGGGATGTCAAACTCATTTTAGTTCAGGGGTCACATTCAGCCCATTTTGATCTCAAGTGGGCCAGACCAGTAAAATAATACAATAATAGCCTGTAAATAATGACAATTCCTGTTTGTTTCCTCCTTGTTTTAGTGCAAATAACATTAACTTATGAAACTATTTACATTTACAAATTATCCAAACAAAAACAAGGTGAATAACCTTAAAAAAAGTCTAATTTCTAAGGAAAAATAAGTGCTATTTTAAAAATATCACACCTCAGCTTATCATTTACACATGAGCATTTCAGACCAAATCTACAAAGGCACAGAACATTTAACAACAGGCAGAATATTGTTAAATTTGCACTTATTTTTCTGTAAATATTTTAGGTTGTTCATATTTGTTCAGGTTGTTCGCATTTTATTGTTGAAGGAGAGTCTGTTAATGTTAAAATTTTTATAATTTAAAGGGGTTTTTGCACTAAAACAAAGAGGAAAAATTTGGATTTTATTTATAGGCATAATGTTATCTTTTTCATGTTAAACCAACAAGAATTCAGCTGCCTGCATCATCTCCAAAACTCCTTCCTTCCATCACATCTCCTCTGTTTTCCTGCAACTCCACTGGCTCCCGGTCAAATCCCACATTGATTTCAAAATCCTCCTCCATACTTTCAAAACCATCCATAACCTCGCCCCTCCTTATCTGTCTGACCTTCTCCACATTACCACCCCTACCCGCTCCCTCAGATCCTCCTCCTCCGTCCACCTCACTGTTCCTCCTGCCTGACTCACCTCCACGGGGAGCAGAGCCTTCAGCTGCTCTGCTTCCAAACTCTGGAACTCACTCCCATCTGACATCTGTAATATTGACTCCCTCCCTCAGTTCAAATCCGCCCTCAAAACTCACCTTCTCGGACTAGCTTTTTCACTGTAATAGCCATGGTTTTTATGATTGCTGTTTTGTTTTGTTTGTGTCTGTTTTGTGTTTTTATTGATACTGAGTTTTTAACTTTGTCTGTGAAGTGTCCTTGAGTGACCTGAAAGGCGCTTTTAAATAAAATGTATTATTATTATTATTATTATTATTATTATT
>JAPTGZ010344543.1:0-11078 GCA_029814645.1 Fowleria isostigma | reverse complement strand
CAAAAACAATCATTATTATTTTTTTTTTCCAAAGTATATAAAAGTCCACTTGAATTTTCATGTCCATACGTGTCAAATGATCTCAAACCTGACAAACAAAATGTCCACTGCACGTCGTAGATCAGTAGGAATGTCCTGGAGACAATCCACACATGGCATAACTTACTGTAATGGACGTAGATGTGAATGAATACAGTCGTTTTAATGGTGAATATCGCTCTCTGCTGGTTTAATGGTGAAACTTCAAGGAGCCCCAAAAACACCCTACACCTGTCCTGGAGAGGGAGCTGTCCGCCCGTCTGCTGAAATCCCTGGCTGCACGAAACTGCAGGATGACAGTCGCTGTGTACACACTCTGAAACCGCAGTATGGATGAGAGCTGCTTGTTGAGCTTAGTTGAACCTCACATTGCTCTGTCGTTCGCTGGAAGTAGACTTATCCCCGAAGACACAGTGTAGATGAAAGCCGGGTGTTTAGGTAAGTTGAGGTTCACGTCATTCTGTCATTCGTGGAAGTAGACGCGTCCCTGAAGACATAGTATGGATGAAAGCTGGTTGTTTAGCTTAGTTGAAGCTCATGTCTATATATCGTTCTCTGGAAGTAGACCCGGCTCTGAAGACATCTCTTACGCACTGTTTTCTGGGTCCACTTTTTAAGCTTCAGTCCACAAGCTAACTCTGTTATTAACGTCCAACCGTTAGCTTCAAGCTAAGCTAACATTCTCTTACTTAGCCACATTGGCAGTTTGTTGTCACTGTAGCTGCATTGATTTAATAAACGGCCACACTTCATACTAATGCTTTTATGAAGATTTATCTCTCTTGGTCACAGAAAAACATCACGTAAAAACTCCAAAAAACACCGTGACAACGTTAGCGCCATAAACCAAATACAGAGTCCCGTTTTTCTTGATGTAGAGTCTGTAATTGTTTTTTATCTCTCCTCGTGGTCTTCCCAGAATCCTCCTGTCATGGTCCCGTATGACGCTTGCACAACCAATTCTTAACACAAAAGGATTTTCCTTTTAAAATAATACATGTGGCAATATCTCATTTTTAAAGCTCAAACTAAAAATCATTTTTAAAAGTAAAATAAAATCATGAATTTAACACTTTATACTGCTAATACATAACACAGTACAGTCTAACAAGGTGATCCACTAGCAAGCGTCACTGACTCTGCACCGCACAGTCCCTATTTATTTATATGGAGCACATACCGACACGTGAAGACGATTCCGCAAAGCATTGTGGGTACGCAGCACGTCCAAATCAATGGGTTTGTTGTGTCAAAAATTTGAGCACATCCGAAATTTATGCAAATGAGTGCATCCCACGCGACACAGCTATCCAATAGCAGAGCAACAACGCCTGGGCGGTCCATCATGATGTAGGACAAATATGCTGCATTTTCTGGATGTAGCACCAACTGTAGTACTTTACTGCATGAAAAGTACTTTGAAATGCAATTCATTATAATTATTATTAACAAGAAGTACGATGAAAAAATAATATTAACAATGTCAAGTTTCCCTTGCTTGTATGATGGTACAGTTGAGTCCTAAATAGTTGGTGTGAATGGTGGTTGTTGTGTACAGAAATAAAGTGTTGAAGTGATTCAACCGGTGGAATAGAGGGCTGTAACGACCACGTCCCTTTGCCCTCGGTTCATGATTAAAATTACTGTTCAAGTGATACCAAGCTGCTTTGTAGAGGCGACTTTCTCTCCATCACTTCGAAATTGAACAGGGAAATGCTCTGTCGCTTAGTCACGCCCACCTAAACTGGCAAGCGTCCTGGAGGAGGGCAGCAGTGCGGATGGGCGGAATTCGCAAGGCTTGCTAGTGGATCACCAGCGTAATAACCACACTGTCTCTCAGACAGTTACACCATCAAAAGTCATCAAAAATAATGGCTATGCAATCAAGTACTAACGCCTGTGTGCATCATGTGACTAAAACAGACAGAAAAAACATGGAATGCCTAAAAGCCCTTTTCTTGTCAGTACAATGTCATAGATATTGATGTAGGAACTCATGTGATGTTGGTTATTAGCAGGAAAATCATGGAAAATGGATAGATATCAGCTCTTAAATTAAACTCTTATGAGCTGTTTTTTTTGTCATCATTATATTTGTTCAAACAAATGTATCTTTAGTTGTACCAGGCATTAAAATGAACAAGAACTTGAAGAAAACATAGAGTGGTCTGTTATTTTTTTCTGTGACTGTATTACCCCTCTATCCCATACTAAATTAATAAATGATTGGGTATCCTGGCGTGTCCACACATACATGTACATGTTTCTTTTCAAACTCTTCTTCATCACTTGTAACATCCATCAACATCCGTTTTTTTTTCACATGACTCTACTTGCACAAAAGGTCTTTCTATTGCAGTTTTGAGTGATATACCAATTTTACAATGCCCAAAAAAACACCTCTTGCCAGTGCAAAAACTTTTCAGCAAAAAACGAGAGTTTTGGTGAAATTCTTGCTTTTCCATTTGGCAAAGTTATATTCACACAATTTGAGGGTCAATGGAAAAGTGACAAGTAACATCAATCCATTGTCTCTAGAAATAAATATAGATAATAGGGTTGTGACACCGGTGGAGCCTTGATAGCAGGGCCGTTTCTAGCTTTGTGGGGACTCTAAACCAGATGCTGTTTGGGGGCCACTGGTTTGTCAAACTACGATGAAGAGATTCCTAACCTTTTAGAAGGGCTGATAAGATGACACAATCTATTACACTTCATGAACAAAACAGGCCACAGTTACAATTAAACACCTTAAGTTGAGCCACTCAGGAAAGTTAAACTTATAAAAAAACTTCTAAGATATGGAAAATAACAATACTCTATACGTCAATAAATAAAACACATTTTGAGTATTTAAATGTTTACTTTAAATAAGAAACTATAATAACCACTGAAATAACTTCTTTTTGATGCCATTACAGTGTTTGTTTGGTTTCATATTCTCACTAAGGGGAATGGTAGGTGGGTAGCTGTCAATCATCCCATCATACTTGTCAGTGACCAGCTACATCAATAATTGTGTGACAGTGCGGTCCAACAAATATGACCTAATAATGACACAAAAACACCAGCTGCAGTTTATTGTTGCCATTTATTTTATTTATATCCTATGTTTATTTATTTAATATATAAGGGATGTAATAAACATATGAGATAACTACAGACAAAGACAAATATTAATTCTCCTCTGATGAGGTTGAACATGCAGCTTTGGGGCCCCCTGGTGGCTTGGGAGCCCTCACCATTTGCCTAGTTCACCTATAGCAAGAAACGGCCCTGCTTGATAGTAATAGCGTGTACTGATAAAGTTGGAATTTCCTTGGTTATACTCTTCAGGTGTGCTGTCTCCTGCATGTTGTGCTTCAGTATAAATACATCAGCATGCATAGTACACCATGTTGTCAGCAGCAGACTGTAGACCTCAATAACAGATCTGGTTTTCTGGCAGGTTGTAATATCTGCCTGTCAACACAAGCTTTTCATATTGTGCACCTACTGACAGAAATGTGTTTTGTTTGCCTGATACATATAGGCGGCTGTCAACAGCGCTATTTTACCTCCAACTGTTAGACTTAACCTTTGAACCCTGCGCGGTGGATTCAGAATGGACACAGACATGAGTGGACGTTTCGGTCTTTACTTCCATCCAAGGCGAACACAGAAATAGCGATGTACTCTGTCATGTCACCAGTGTTTTCTGGTCTAGGTAGATAATACACTTAATCATCTGTTGTATGTCCAGACCACCAGGAGGCCGTCTGTTTACACCGTCCCCCTTTGTCAATCTGAATGAACTGTCCAAACCATTGATTAGTTTACTGGGAGTTCATGACACGTCTACAGTCTGCCTGGTTTGGGTTGATTTAACCCAACTGGATCAATGTTCTTTACACAGTATGAGGTTAGAAAACACCTACGGAAGTGTGTTCCTTCTAGTAAATGCTCTAATTTCTTAACAGCATGTAAAATGGATAGACTGAACAGAGAAAACTCTTCATTTTTTTAAAATTCTAATTCTTATTAAATTACTACCAGTAGTTGTTCAGAGCATAAACATCTTCCCACATGATTCTTACTCCCAGCCGGACATTATTAATTAATTAGTTGTAATACTATAAAAAGCCCAGCGTGTGGAAATTGTGGGGATTTAAGAGGATTTTACTACAAAAATGGACCACAGTATTTATAGTTAGAGTCTCTTTCAGTCAGTCAGCTTTATAGTCAGTTTATCCATATGTACATTGCATACAGGAAACTGAAATGACAAAAATATAAGGCCCCACAGTGCAGAATGAACGTAGTAGGAAAAAAAAAAACCCAATGACAGAATAGGACATAACTCTAAACTGCAGGGGGTTGAGGAGACAATAAATAGACAATAAAAGTGCAACAACAATGATAAACAGATACAATTTATAATTGTCATATTGTGTTTTTATTGTGGGTTTTTTTTTTTGTTGCTTTGTGAAGAAAAAAACTTGTTTACATTCAAATGTCTTGATAATATCTACAGACGTAGGAGGCTGCACTTCAGTCAGTCCATTACATTAAACTGCTGTTTTTCTACCATAGCTCCACATGGTCTCCTATTTTTATATTTTCTAGTAGGTGGGCATCCAAGATTATGGAACATTACGTTAATGTTATGTATTATGTCTGAGTGTAAACCACAGTGATTATCACCTTCAAATACGAAGCTCAGAAAAGAAAAGAAAAAAACCTGACTTTAAACAACAACTTCCATGTTTTTGTCACCAGTGTGGGGTGTTTCTATACAGATATTTTTATTTTTTGCATTTCTATTTGCTTATAAAAAAAAAAATCTGAATGGAAAGTGAGCAAAAGTCTGAAATACATGAAATTTACATATATTGAAAATATATTAAGTATTGAAAATATCATGCCTGCTCAGGCCAAGATTCAAACTTGGGTGTCCAGCTTCATGAACCATAGGGTTACCTCCACATGCTCTGAAGTGCAAATGTATGCGCCCCAGTGCTCTCCTATTACTTGTATTGTAGTGCTATTTATGACAAGGGTCTTTATCAGTGGTATTCAAATCCATTCCTCGACGGCCGGCATCCTATGTGTGTTACGTTCAGTACACATGAAACCATTTACATCATTATTAGGCTTCTGCACAGCTTGGTGATGAGCTGATCATTAATTAATCCAGGTGTATTGGAAGAGGAAAATATCTAAAACATGCAGAACACAGGATTTGAACACTCCTGGTCTATATGAAAAAGTTAAATCTAAACTAGACTAAAATCTAATTATGAAGGTTAACGGTCTTTTCAAGCAGCATTTGGGTCTGCGTGAAAAATAAACGGGAACCACAGAAGGTATGTACTCAGGGGTGGCCCATGGCACAGGGGAACTAGGCGGCCGCCTAGGAAGGAGGAGAAGGAAAAATATATTAAATGAATCTAAACTTCCTTGATTTCTTTTACAATCGTTTAACTATATCCTTGACTTGATTGTAAATAATATAATGGACTTGTTTCAGCTTATATGTGTTACATTTCTCTGAGCTACAGTTGAACGTAGATTATGGTTTTAAATAGAGCCAGCTCATGGTGTTTTAACACATGTAAAGAATACCCAATTCCTCTTTAAAACATGACATGTTTTATAACTGAAGCACAACAGACAGTCATTAAACTTCTAACGATCTTGACTCCCGGTTTGAAGACACATAGTAACTACCCTATTTTAACTGTGTTTACTCTATATTGTACTGTAAAGCACTTTGTGACCTCTGTGAAAAATTCTCTATAAATAAACCTTATTTATTACTTACCACCAAAACGTGATGACGTAGGGCTTAACTCCGCCCACTCTCCTAAATTGTCACTGATGTTAAGTTGACAAAATTTACTGTTAGACAGGGATTTTCAAGTTAACACGTGAGACACTTTTAACTTGTACTTTTCTGTTATTACATGTAATCAGCTGTTGTTCTATTGCAAAAAAAAAAAGTTAACACAACAATTCTATTTCACAGTATACACAACTCATTACTGTCTTCACTCACTGCTATACATCTGTTTTTGTCCTACGATATTCAGTATTAAAGTTTCCTTTATCCTGCTGACAACACAAGTTTTTGTTTCAAAATTCCTCACACAGTAAAAACAATCCTTATTTTAGTGAATGTGCTATTACAGTAACCAGCTGTGTAGTGAACCTTTGGAGCCTGTTTGACATTTGGTGCTGACCTGAATACATCCTGTGTTGTGTAGATAAGGAGGTAGTAAATTACCTTCTTGGAATAGCAAAACAGATGCTGATTCACTGGGACGACACATAAGTAGTGTGTACGAGGCCTTTAGAGGAATAGAATTAAACAGGTACAGTCCATTAAACAAAGCTTAAAATCAAAATACAACTGTTCTCTTTTGGTTTTATAGGAATCTTTAATGTCAGGGCATTTCTTCTAATTTTGTTGATTGACAAGAATGCATTTATATAAACTTTCGGATGTGTGGTTAATAGTTTTTAATCGGTAAAGCCCAGTGTTACCTTTATGTCAATTCCCCAAATAAAAATTTCTCTACATTTAACCTTTCTTAAGTGACTTATCACCATTTATTTAAAAAATCCTTTATATTTTCTATTTTATCAGTATAAGTCATGCATTTTCCTATATTTGATTTACTGATCATGAAGATGTTCATAAAGATGAAGACACATCTAACTGACTGCCGATCGTCACCAGAAAAGACAGTCCGACTAATCGGCCGCCATCTCCCCGACACAGTCAAAAAAGTGTGAAGAACCCACTACCGACAAGGGCGTACGTTCTGTGCTTCCACAAGACATAATGTCTCCATAACAATAGACGGCACTAATCTGTATTGTTGCCCAAAAAATCATTAAAACCAAAAATGACGGAACATTTGTCTAGATCAAAGCTCAGAGCTCGCTGTCGTCAGTCATTGTCGTCAGCAAAGAGTGTTGAGTAGTCAAGAAGGGTTGTTGTTGTTGTACTCGTTGAATGGATGGATAGTATTAAGAACATTCTGAGCTTGTCGGCTCTCAGGCTTTTTTTTGGGAAAAAAAAGATTCCAGTCTTCTCATCCTCTGGTTCGCTCGTCAAAGGCTATCCCTCCACTAATCAGACTGGTCAACCTGGATGACTGGGTTATGGCTTAGTTAAGTTTAGTTTATTTCGAGCGTATGCACTTCATGTACGGTTGCAATTCACATACATGCACAATAATCAATACTGTTGATATACACCTCATACATGTGCTGCATCTGTGTGGCTGATAACACATTTTAAATTAGCTGTAAAGAATGGCGACTGCATTAACAACAGCTGACAACATGAAACACACCAAACAGCCTCATGCCACGACTTCGCCAGACTGCTCAACAACGTCTGGCTGTTGAAAATCAGGTTGGTTTCTCTTCATCCTAGAAGCTCAGACTAAGTTGAGAAGTATTATATTAAAAAACAGAGAAAATTGCAGAAAAAGGAACATTTTCAAGTAAAATATATTATTAACTGAACAAAAACCAAGCATTTCCATCCACTGTCATTAATTAAATGTCATGGGTTTTACTGGAGAATCAATGCTGTAGAACAAGGGTTCCCAAAGTGGGAGTCGCAAGATGCCAACAGGGGGGATCACAAAATTTCAAAGATTATCAGAATTCTCTTGATGTGGCCCCTGAGGTGATTACATCAGTGTCGTACTATTTGAAATTTGACAGTAGGAAGATTACTTTGTATGGCAAAAGGAGCACAGGAAATGCTTTTACTTTACAAGTGAGAAACTAAGTAATATGGTACTTTGACAACAATGTTGTAATGACAAACAGGTAAGATATTGTTGGACCTACAATTTTGACTAATGGTGTCACATTAATAAAAAATAAACATAAGAAGGCCAATAAAGATTGTAAAACAGACACATTAACCTCAAATATCAACACCCTCCCCAACCCCTGCAGATAAAAATAAAATAGACTACAATGAGTAAAATGTCCAGTATCCACAATGCAGTGCGTCAAATATGCCACAGTATCATTTAACTCATATCATGGTTGTCAGTTTGTTCTGTTCTTTTGTGTTGTTTTACCCATGTTTGGATATGCCTTTTAGTGTTTAGTTCTCTGTGTACCGATTTTTCAGACTATCGGTCGTACCGGAGTATAAGTCGCACCTGATCATGAAGAAGAAAAAAAACATATAAGTTGCACCGGAGTGTAAGTTGCATCTTTTATTTATTTATTTATTTATTTTTTGGGGGGGGGACAGAAGAAAGATGAGTGACAGAGGACAGACTAAAACACTGATAAAATTCATCAATAATTTAACCGATGGCGAGAACGAACGAGTTAAAGAAATGTAAACAGATGTGGAGTTGTCCCTGTTCATCTACAGGTACAGAATGATTCTGTTCTTTATCCATATGAATAGGAACAGGGGATTTGACTAGTGTCTGTTGGTATCAGTCAGACATTTAGTAAACGCTGCATTGGCCGCACAGCTAGCTCTTTGATGTTGGTAATCTGTTTTATTTTTAGCATCATTTCAGTCACAAACTAAGGGCTGCATAAGGCGAGACTGACATGTCTCAGTTTGGAGTTTAATGTTGATGTCAGGCCTAAATACTAAACTGTCCTTCAGGAATAAAACAATTAGAACAGCATAATGCAGCGCTGTGAATGCATATGAAGCTGCTAGCACTAATGCTAACGGGACTGCTAAAGTGGATGCTGGTCCAACTTTCTACCGCTGCTCACTGGAAAATTTTATAGTGTTTTACTGGTTTTACTGCCTGTGCACTGGATAAGTGTAGGTATGTAGGAGCCAGGTTACCTTTTCTCCTCTTACTAGCATGACAGTTGCTTTTCCTGCTCTTTGTCAGGAAGCCACATTAGCCGGTCACAGTCTGCTCTTCTACGGTACACAGCGCTGAGTCCCCCTAGCTCCGCCGTTATTTGTCCGTGCCTCCACCTCTGCTGCACAACCATCTGGAGGTCGCTCATAGGAAATATATCCGCCAACGCAGTGTGGACCCCGCTGGTCCACTTGTCGCCGCTAACCACAACAGCCGGAGTCCCATCAGGTAAGATGTGTATTCCCCAGTCTAGCTCGGTCAGCTAACACTAACCCGACAACACCGCTGTGTACTTGGTGTCTTCAACATTCACTCACTCATATACATGACCTTATTGCTTTGCATCCTGCAAGTTGTTGTCTTGAAAAAAGAAATGCAGAGTTGTAAAGAAGATCTGCTGTTGATTCATTAGCTCCAAAACAAATACACTTCCTGGTTAGAGTATGCCCTTATGACAGTTGTCGCTTATGGGAAGCGTAGTCTTTGTCCCAGAAAAACATGACAATTATCCAAACAAAGCTTTTAAAAACGTGTGAAATTATATATTTTAACATATATGTATCACACCGGGTCACAAGACCAGTGAAACTATGAAAAAAAGTGCAACTTATAGTCTGAAAAATATGGTATTTTTTCATGTTTCAGCCATTTATAGTGGAGGTCCCCAGTCTCCGGTACTGTTATTTTAGAGGTCACAAGTTAAAAAAAATTGGGAACCACTGTGGTAAGAGTTGACAGTGTTTCTACGTTCACTATGGAGCCTCTGAACATCCAAATGGGTCATATCTGATGACCATGAAAAGATGAATAACTACATTTTACACCAATTATTAGCACATATTGATAAGATTAGTGGATCAGCAGATATTAAACATTTTTGATCAGTAGATGGTTTTGGTTAGTGATGGATATTTGGGTTTGTCTATCATAACAAACCATGCCAAGTTTCTTTCTCTATTCACCACGGATGCCTGATATTATTTTTACTGAATGGTCTGGATGTTGCAGATTAGCGTTTTGTGTTTTTGCGCGTTCATTCTGTTTGTCTTTTGCGCTGCTTTGTCAAACATGTCACTTCAAAGAGGGGATTTTATGCACAGTGGAGCGGAAATCGGCAGTCAACTTCCTCAAGACGCGAGCCTAATACCACATCCAGGACGTTGGTGGCAGATAGAGGAGAAAGGCCTGGGACTGAACTGTTCAACTGTTGCTGATGTTATGATCTAAGCATCGTCTGCCACCGCCTTGTTTTCCAATGTTACCGTCAACCTCAGTATGATACTTGTGACCATAGCTTTACCTTCTATATTTAGACATGCAGATCCCCAGGGGTTCTGCCTGTGTGTCCTCAATCCTGCCTTGTTTCCTGCATAAAGACATCACATCAGGGTGAGTTTTAAGAAGAGGCACATTGCTGACAGAGCCTCAAAAATAAAAACAAATAGTAGAAAAGGGACAAATTGAAGTGATAAAACACAGCATTCAAAGCTTGGGCTTGGTATTCTAAAGTACATGTGAATGAACAGGAGTGTCTCCTTCTGTGTCTGCTCATTATATGTGGCTAGTTATTACTCTTGATGTGTAATAATTGATATTCTTCAACAAGCGTTGTGCAGACAGTTGAAGATCATGCTGCAAAAA
The DNA here is from genome assembly GCA_029814645.1 of Fowleria isostigma. Classification (NCBI taxonomy): domain Eukaryota; kingdom Metazoa; phylum Chordata; class Actinopteri; order Kurtiformes; family Apogonidae; genus Fowleria; species Fowleria isostigma. Next base: position 543 of record JAPTGZ010344543.1, on the reverse strand, counting down.
TATATTTTACATCCCTCATTATCAAATTTTGTGGCAACGAGAATTAATCTTTTACCCTGAAAAGAGAATAACCTTGTTTTTTTCACACTGTAGCCAGCTTGAGTCATCTTACTGAGGAAAAATTGTAATGACATACAGTTTTAATGGTCCTCCCATTTCTGCCAGGTGCGTAATCACCCTGGGTTTTGGGGGTCATCACCCCCACAAAAATCAGGTCCAGCCAATATAATCCCCCCGATAATCATATCAATGCAATAAATAAAGAATATGAATTCTCTTGCATTAATAACTTTTTTGAATTTCTTTATTCATTTTCTTTGCAACCAAAATAGTAGCAGTGTGGTTTTCGCCCTGGACATGGAACCGTGGACCAGCTCCATACCCTTGCCAGGGTGCTAGAGGGGTCATGGGAGTTTGCCAATCCAGTCCACATGTGTTTTGTGGATCTGGAAAAGGCTTACAACTTTGTCCCCAGGGGCATCCTGTGGGGGGTGCTCCAGGAGTACGGGGTGGATGGCTCCTTGCTAGTGGCCATTCAGTCCC
>JAPTGZ010344520.1:0-11079 GCA_029814645.1 Fowleria isostigma | reverse complement strand
ATCAACAGGTATTAAACCATTTATATCAGTAGATGATTTTGGTAGATGGTGGATGTTTGGGTTAAAATAGGTTAAATTTAAAGAAAATTTAATTACAAAAATAGTGCTGGGTCTTTATGGGTTAAAAAAATTGCACTGGGCACATTTAACAAACCCAGTCGAAATAAATGTGTAAAGCCTATTACTGAGATAAAAAAAAATGAATTAGTAATAATGACAGACACTAATGGCTGATGAATTGAGCACAATGAGAGTGTTGGTTTAATCTTATCCACTAGAAGATGATGTGAAAATAGTGATTTAATCTGGCATTTCTGTTTCAGTCTCATCCAGTTGTTTTTATGCATGTGAAAGAAGACAATTATGCAAAATAATTGTGGTTATCTCAAATCACTGTGATAAGGCGCTTATATAATAACTGTGACAGGCCAAGCCACAATAGCCATTCATTTCTTGTTTTGAAAGACATTTTCGACAGACTCGGGGAGTTTAAAACCACTGCAGAGAGAAGGTAGGACTCCAAGCTGAAGAAGACGGGTTTTTTTTTTTTTTTTATAGGATAGAGGTCCTTCTGAATCACAGATATCCTTGGGGAGTTGATTGAATTCTGCGTCTGGCAATTATCCAGGCTGGAGGATTAGCCTTCCCTTGACACTGCATGTTTTCTGCTCATGGTCAAACTCAAAACGGGTCTTTAAGCAACAGCTGAGCGAGACAGTGCACTATTCGAGTAATTCAACTGCGCCATAATATCTTATCTTAAACTCAAGGTGATTGTGCTTCTTTTTTTTTCCAGCAGAGATGCTCCTATAGAAACAGCTCCAAGCGTGTAATAGTTTCCCACAGTGATTACATACTTGCTGCTGATCTGGGACCCACATTTCTCAGAGCGACGTGATTACATCTTTTTACTACAAAATATTTGTTTTGACTTCAAGATTCTCATCTAAAAAGGGGGAAAAAACCCACACCCATACAGCTCCACAGCTCACTAGATTGGCTTCCTGTCCTACTCAATCACGAGACCCGCTGCAAGTCCACATGGATTGTTTTTAATTCTCGAGCTGGCATTGCCTATTCCATTAGTCGGGAGAAGACAGACAGGCGGACAAAGCACAGAGGACACGCTAACGTCTCTCCAGGTGCAGCGACGTCTAGCAGGCCTTAATGATTAAGGATGACAGGCATAACCAACACTTAGCCTCCCTGTCTGGGGAGCTGCAATCTATTGTATTACGCTCTGCATACAAAGTCAAGGCCATTAAAGTTTTTCATGCCATTATTTAATATAATCACTTGGTAAATGGTTTCCAGTCATGCAGAAAAATGGCAGCAACTTATGACAAAAGAAGCCCAGCTGTGACAGGTGGGGCTTCCAGTCAAACAGAGGAAGGCTCGGTGGATAAAGGTGCCACCTTGTACACAATCAAACCAAGAAGTAAAAGCTTTGTGGGGGCTGTGCTCTCACTGCAAACACTACAATATTCTTTGATATCTCTACTCTGCCCGTACACACAGACGACTGCTAGACTGCACTTCCCTCCTGTTTCACATCCATAAATAAAACAATCATTTGGCTTGTGTTTTCCCTACATCTGGCATCTTTGCTGCAGAAACTTGCTGAAAAAGGCAATTCGTAGACATCTTTTGACCTTAAGTGTACAGATAAAGCATGTGTTTCTGATACTAGGTGTCACTTGATCACAACGATATGAAGAAGTAGAAGTTGCTGGTTTCACTGTCACTGCTGATTACATCTATCTGACGTGACAAGGGGTAGAAATCATGCTTTCAGGTGAGATGACGCACCATTATTACTTAATTTCATTATAATACAACATACACAAGTCAGATATGATGCCATTGACAACATTTCTCTGAAAATATCTAAACATTTACTTTAAAGGAGGGATATTTTTCTTTTTAAATGGAATTATACATTTTAAAACATTTCCATGTGGTCTACATAAATTGTAAAAACTATGTTTGGGTTTGAATTCTTCATTAACTCCACAGATCCATCTTCAACTCTATTTCAAAGTAATGACATGAGAAAGGTGGTTTTGAGCACCGGCCCTTTAAATGCAAATGAGCCACTTCACACACTGTCTCCTCCAGGTTGTTGACTGTACTCCTATGCCCCATTCAACTACTTGTGTGCATTAATACCACCAACAACTGAACATTTTAGGTAATCAGCTTCAAGTTTGGACAAATTTACAGTATGACCTACAATCGCTGCTGACAATTATGTTCATAGGAAGTCTCGACCTTATATGTGTGAATGTCGTGATGTAACTAGTTAGAGATGTAACAAATTAAGAAGGAATTCAAACGGATTGTAGAAATCCACTCGATTTTTGCCAAAATGAATATAAAGATAGCTCTGCAGCACCTGGACGGTTCACATTCAAACTATATGAAAAATTAGAGTCAAAAATACACAAATAAATGAACCAAAGACTAATAAAAGTAGGTTTAGATTAATATGACCCCTTTAAGTTTTAACATAAAGCATGTATTTCGGATACTAGGTGTCTCTTGATCACAACGATACTGAAGATGTGGAAGATGCTGCTTTCACTGTCACTGCTGATTAAATCTATCTGACATGACAAGGGTAGATGCTTTCAGGTGACACAGTGTGCTAATGTTACGTAATTTCACATTATATAAACACATGCAAGTCAGATATGATGCCACTGACAGCATTTCTCTGTATCTGAACATTATTGGAAACATTTATGCCGTTGACAAATCTTAGTCACAGTTCGGTGTGATACCAGTCATCCTTGTGGCGACACTGGTACGGTTGTCTGTTATAATACTGGTGATGTTTTGTTTGCTTTTTTTTTTTAACCTGTGATTTTATTTAATTTTTCTTATTTTTGTATTTGTTGCTTGTTTTGAAATGGACTCCTTAGTCTGGAAATAAAGATGATGATGATGATTTACTTTAATGTAAGTACCTACTTCAAAATACTTTACATCACAGGCCTAGTTGTTAGTTATTTTAATATAGGAGTGTTACATATTATAGCTTTAATTATTCAGTGTGTGAGTTTGCAACCAGTTAAACACCCACATCATCACCTACAGAATCTTTTCAGCGCCTGTTTTATCCATTCTGGGCTTTTTGGTTAAGTAGATATAATCTCTGGTCAAACACCTCAAAACTGGATGCCACCTGTTAGAAAATGGAAAAAAAGAAGATAAAGTCCATTCTGAGCCACTGTGGAAACAATGAGCAGCACCCAGCTCCATCTGCAGATATAAATGTCTCATTCTAAAGGAGTAAAAACAGAACCCTTTGAATTCTCTTGTGATTATACACTGATAAAAACATAATTATGAATATTGTACTCAAATTCTTTGATCGGATGCTCCTAATTCCCCTCAGTATCTGATACCCTTAACCTTTATGTGTTATACATTTCACACATTATTGTACAATATCAGTCGGTTTAAAAAATAATTTCTGAACTTCACATTTTTGAGATGTCGTTGTGAAATATTTTTTTTTTACATTCTTGAAATCTTTTCTCCAGGGCTTTTTCTAATCTTACTGCATGCCATAGCCACATTCCACAAGATTCTCTGGCTGAAACTGAACCACACTGAAATGGCAGAGCAGGAAACCACATGAAGTCTAACCATTATGGACAGGAGCTGGCTGGTTTCCGGGTACTGTGTGTACTCTACAGCCTACAGGAGGCGGGCGAGCTGCAGTCACAATGAAAGCGGCTGACGGAGCTCTGTCACTGAGGCTGACACGGCCTCAGGTGGATCTCCGAGTAGGGCCCTGCCTCCTCCAGGGATTACAGACGCAGCGTGGACAGTGGTGTTCAGCGCGTGCGAGCAGGCGCCATGATGGATGACCTCATTAATCTGTGTAGTGAGAAGTTCAGATACCTCATTTGATTCTGCGCTTCCTGGCCCGGGGCCTTCATTCCTCCTGCGCCTCCTTCATCCTCTCTGTCTTCCTGCTGCTTTTTTATCTCCTACAGCTTTGCCTCTGAACCAGTCTGACCCAAATATTTACTGTATCGTAATATTTGGCTGTATTAGTCAGCTGTTCAAGATCAAATTTCTACAGTCCCACCCAAAGTAAGCAGAAGTTGAAGAACAAGGAGGAGTGGACTGACATCTTTTATGACATTTTTAAGATGGACGGAATTACTTTTAGTTAGACCTTTATTGTCATTGCAACTTAGTACAGCAAAATTGGAGCAGCATCCTCAAAGTACCAGTGCTCAAAGTGCCATTCAGTAAAATAAGATGAAAACAGATGCATCAATAAAAACAGAGAAAGCTAAAACAGAAATGTCTATGCATAAAATCAGAAAAAATCAGATTGTGATAAGACTACAAATAGGGATTTAATAGTTAATGGTATAATGATAAACTGATGGTTAATATTGCCATTTCAATTCTAATCATCATGAAAACTGTAATTGATTATTGCACTTTGAAAACTCACGGTAATGCTTAAATACTTGCACTATGGATTTGTTTACATGTGGTTGTATTATTCTCACATCCACTTTACTTTGTTTAATGTTGGTGTACACACATTTGATTTCTACCAAAGTAAATATGCTGATATTTTTACATTTTAATCTCAGGTGAACAATGCTTCTGCCAAAAAAGTACATTGTGTATGTTGTTTTCTTTTCCTATTTTTTTTGAAATAATACTTGGTTAACTTACTTCAGTGTGTGTATAAGTACTTTTTGGACATTTTGAGCACATTTCAACAATACTGTAATTATAATAATAACCGTGATAATTTTGGTCACAATAACCATGATATGAAATTCTCATATCGGTACATCCTTAGCTAAAACAAGGTTTGTTTTTGAAAAGCTGGGAAAGATGAATTAGGTATGTCAAGCATTTTTAACCAGTGTTTCCATAAGGCCATGTCTTATGTCCATTTCACACCTTTTTTCTTTTTAATTCATTTGCATTGTTTTTTTTTCTCTTAATTTTTTCTTATCACACATGTGCACCCCAGCATTCCTCTCTAGGCAATTTAGTTCTTAATTTTGTAATCTATAAACTACATTGTTTGTATTATTGAGGGAGGATCCATTGGGAATTTTACCACGGTTTATCATTATATTGGTAATTGTTACATCCCAACAGACAACACTAATGGAGATTTCTTATTTTCTTGTTGCTTACAAAGTTGTTCATTCCATCCATGGCTGTTTGAGGAAACTATTGATGCCACGGGTGCTTATCATGAAATATAATTTACTTTCATTTTCCCATGTAATAAAGAAAACATATCATTTCTTTCAATACATTTGTAATAGGAATATGGATTTCATTACCAGTTTTTAATGCCTAGTTACTCCCCCCACCCTGTATATCATTATTAAGGAACTCTGAAGTGTGAGACTACAAAGAAACTGAATAACAAATTGTCATTTCGCTGTAAAGCTGATGTCATACGCAGGTTATGTTGATTTACTTAGTCATTCACCATGAATGCCTCTACTATCCATTGTTCCTAATGTCTCACACCATGCTGGAGGCAAAGACTTACTGTGGAAACAATAGCGGGAAACGTTATTCAGGCAAACACTCCTTCAGTTTTTCTCTCCCACTCTCTCACACAAAGTAGAAAAAATTTAGTAAAGGCTTTTCTAAGAAATTAGAGCCTCCCACACTAGACACATTTAATTTCGCAACAGTGAAATCACCATTAAAATCCAGTAGCTGTAGTTCCTTAAACTGCGATTTCCACATAATGAGCAGAACCTCATGACTACACTGTGGCTGAGGCTAAAGGGTGAGGCCGGTAACAAACACATCACTAGTCCACCCCAACATACCGTTTAGGCATAAATCATTTGCACTGAGAAATACTTGAGGCGTAGTAGTAGTTTCTACCGGCATGTGAGACCCAACGGAGAATTTAATGCAGAACAATGCTTTTGATCTTTATATAGCACACAGAGCCTCCAAACTGGTGGAATTAAGAAGCTGACAAAACTACAAGCTTCTGATATTTCATTTATGAGAAGCAGAGAAACAGGCACTAAAAATAAACGCCGACTGCAGAGGAGATGTTAATGCCAGGTGATTACTCCAGTTGTGGAAGCTGATTTAGATACACATCCATGATACAACCATGGGAGTAATTAAAACACTTTTGTAATGTCTCTCCTCTTTTCTAGGTGACTGTGAGAGGAGTGTCAGATTAGCACATCACTTTCCTAAAATAAGACCGAGCTGTGGTTCTGAATCAGGGGTCTCAAACTCCTTTTAGTTCAGGGGCCACATTTAGCCCAGTATGATCTAAAGTGGGCCAAACCAGTAAAATAATAACAGCGAAACGAGACTTTCCTGAAGGAAATGTAACCCATGAGCTTGCCTATTGCTAGATTGGTGGACTTGTGGCTAGGTGTAAAAGCAAGAAATAGTACCAAAGATGGACTGGTTAAAAAGTCTGGGTCTCAGTAACACTGGAGTGAATGAGAGAAAAATTGTCACTCTGTGCGCTTTAGAGGTCTGTACATCAAAAATGAAACATTTTAAGATTAAAATGTCAATATTTCTTGAAAGAAAATAGTTTTTCCAATATTTAGATGGATAAATTGTTGCTGAAACCCCAAAAATGTGAGAGTTGTGAAGAGTTGTTTGTAGATTTTCTAACATAAAACCCAACCCTCTCCACTCTAAGTTAGAGTGAGGACAATTCCAGCCAATCAGCTGTCAGCATTCTGTTCCCATTGTATGTGAGTGGGGTTTGGTATGGCATTCTGGTGCAAAAAGTGTATAAGATATCATTATAACGTGTCACATATACAATCTTTGGGCCGGGCCGCACATTGGTTTTATTTCAGAATAATTTTGGGATCAATTGTGTGGGAATGGTAACCACTTGAAAATGGCCCAATTCATTTTGGATGGACAAATTTGGCTGTTTTTTTGCAACCTTAACGAAATCTGTCCATTGAAATGTCAATCCAGATTATAGCACATCTTTCGAGACCAGACCGCACATCTTTGTAATAATATGTTTTGGTTTATTTTTAACGCTCTGGGCCACATTTCTTGCCAAAGTTTTTGTAAAAGTCATAAGTCAGTCTGATGAATAATAGTTCTCTGTGCCTTGCAATGCATGCAAGCACACAGGGAAAAAAGAAAAATTATATTTTATAATGTTTACATCTATAAACTACCCTTTAAAATGTGACTAACAGGAATAAAATGCACTTAATTTTCTTAGCACATTTCAGGTTATTCACATTTTTTTGTGAAAGAACAGTTTATAAATGTCAACATCTTTATGTAATTTTATTTTTTTTTACACTAAAACAAAGAGAAAAAGTTTTGTCATTATTCATAGGTTATTATGATAGTATTTTACTGGTCTGACCCACTTTAGATCATATTGGTCTGTGCAACATTGGTTTTTGTGTTTATTTAGTTAGTTCCAGGGCGGTGTGTATTGGCAATAGTTATGAGGAACAAGATGCATGCACCAGATTTAGCAGAGGAGCTCATTTTTATCTGTTGTCCTGGACCAACAACCAACATAATAGAACATCTCATAGATTATAGTTCTAATACATAGGGAGAAAGTGTTAAAATGGGTACATAATTATGCTCGGGCTGAACAGTTACAGCTAAATTCATAAAAAGGGCCTTACATTCTAAAAATTCAATGACATTTTCCTCAGACAAGAATGATGAAAAAGAAGAAGAGAGAAGAGGTGAGTGAGAGAGAGAAAAAAGAATACATATATAATCATACATTAGCGAATCAGGCAAAGAAAGAAGTGACTATTTGATTGTTAATATCTTTAGTGTCATTTTTGCGTTTCCTAATTCTTCCCGCGGGCCAGATTAGACCCTTTGATGGGCCAGATTTGGCCCCTGGGCCGTATGTTTGACACCCCTGTTTCCCCTCCCTCCCTCATAGATTTCTCTGTCCATCTTCCAGGCGAAAGAATACTCCACAAAAGACAGCCTCAGGCCAGACAGTGAAATCCAACTGTGCACCAGTACAGTCATCGGAATTGACCCTAGTGACATGTGACAGGCTGTCACACCAAACCAGCCCTTATGACATTAAAAAACACACCAAGAGAGACAGCAGAAATATCCGTCACAGCTGACCCTGAGATCAAGTGTCACGGCCGGTGGAGGGGCAGACGTGGTGGGGCGGGTGGGGCTGTGACTGGCAAGGTGGGTGGTTAAGGGTTGGCATAACTGACAGACCCGGTTAGAACGGGCGGGGCAGCGAATGGCGTTTCTGATGTTTTCCCACGAGTTCTCTCTCACACTGTCAGCACACGGTGGGGTTTTACAATGCAGACTTAACCTTTGAGTCTCGGTGGTTTCATTTTGGAGTGGCAGGTTTGTATCGGGTCCACTGCCAGCCCCCCCCACCCCACACTGTCATAACAGTGTTTACTAAATGACAGGATCGAGTGCCAGAGATATGAATAGCTCATGAAAGTATAAATGGCCTCCTAACGGCGGGCTGTGTGCATGTGGTGTATTTATAGAACTCAATTTCAAATGTACTGCGGGATGAAACTGCAGACCAACATAAAAAACATCCTGCTCCAGATCTTTTTGGGGGCGGTGGGCTGTTTTCTGACAAAAGCCGACGTGACTACACCTTTCATAAGGCGTATGCATCAGACCGGTTTAATGAAACTGGAAGCAGCCATTTATCTCCACCAGCAGTAATATCACTGTGTACTATCACGCTTCCTCTACAAAGGCCTATATTGTCAGATGAACGCAGGACCTGGAAGATTGTACCGGGTTATTTTATCAGTACCAGACCCAGCTGCTCACCGCGCAGCAATATCCTGCTCAGGAACACAATATGAAGCAAAGATACAGATATATAATTACTTTCATCTCAGGGTGTTTACAACTGTTTCGGCTCAGGACAAACTTTTCTTCCTTTTCCCAACACAGGTGAATCATTCCAACATGCATGGCTAATTCAGCATTTGAATTATTTAGTCATTCTGCACAAATGAATTATTTACTACACACTTCATGCTGGGGCTGCTGTGCATATACAGGTAGCTGCAGACGTTCAGGAGTCTGCTTTCTCGCTATTGTTTGTGAACGTTTAATGGCACATAACAGTGGCCTGTCTTCACTTCAGTGGAAAAATAGGGCTCGCTTAGTAAATCTGTATCATGTCTCAGTCCAGAACTGTGTCTGCGTCTCTAATCTTGAGGAAGCAGCTGACAGTAAAAACTCCCTTGCCGTGGGCTATATATACCTCACAATCTAAGACAACTAGATACAATAACTAGAGGGCTGTGGGACCACTTCAGTTGGATCAGGTATCGGTGTGTTGAAACAGTTACAGCTTTGGTACAAAGAGTTGATAAGCAGTTTTTAGGCAGGGACACTTTTTTTTTGTTTGCTGTGGAGGCTTATCTTCACTTCGCCGTATCTGCAGCTGTACTCTACAAGGAAGCCGAGCGCCTACCGCAGAGTGGGAAAAACCTACTTTACAACTGCACTGATGCGTAGGAAGCAAGTGTATGACAAATACAGATAAAATGCTCAGGGCCAGTTTGAACTGCATGTTGAGGGGAGTTAATGAAATTCAACAAGGCTGTGATACTCCACAGGACCTGACCTCATCTCAGAGGCTTAGACAGAACTCAAGTTGATGTTGAAAATCAATCGCTGCGGTGGCCGAATAAAAGCACAACTGCAGAGGCACATTGGCTGTGGGGTAAATTGGCAAGTGTGACATACAGTTGTGGAAAAAGTTATTAGACCACCAGAAGTCATCAAAAACAATAGTTATGTAATCAAGTACTAACTCCTGTGTGTAACATGTGACTAAAACAGACAGAAAATAAAATATGGAATGACTAAAAGCACTGTTTTTGTCATTACAATGCCCTAGATATTGATGTGATAACTTATGTGATTTTGGTTATTATCTATAAAACCATGGAAAATGGATAGATATCAGCTCTTAAATTAAACTTTTATGAGTTGTTGTTATCATTATATTGTCCCGATAAATGTAACTTTAGTTGTACATTGAACAAGAAATTGAAGAAAACTGATAATTTTTTCTGAATAATATTAGAGTTTACCCGGTACAAATGCTGCATTCCAGGCAGGTATTTGAGCCTGTAAATAACAACTTTAAGCCACGACTCACAACTTTGTAGTGTTCAAAGTCATGACAAACTGCCTGAAGGCAAGGAATTGTCATAGCGAGATGTAAACAAACCAGCATGGTAGACCGTATGGGACTTATGTTCATTTACAGTCATTTCTATGGCCAGAGGTGCTTGGAAAAACAGTGTATAAGGCAAGAGAAGCTGTTATATCTTTTATGTTACGTTATTTGTATATTTGGATATTGCACATTTGGTATTCATGTATTCTTGCACTCAATGAACTAAAAACTAGCTAATGTTTGAGTAACTGCTGATTATGCATAACATTTGCAGATAAATAACGTTAGAACAATACCTTATATAAATCAACAATTTGCATAAACACTGCATCCATGGGGGTCGCCATTGTTGTTTCATAAGCTGTGACATCAGAGCTCGGAACTGAGAGTACCTCGATCTAGTACAAGTTCATGAGTGAGAAGTTGACTGCTGTTCAAGTGCATTTTCACTGGTAGAAGGTTGGAAAAGCACAAATTATGGTTGGCTGGAACGAAGCATACAGTAACTCCTGTGTGTATCATGTGACTAAAACAGACAGAAAATAAAAAATGAAATGCCTAAAAGGGGTAGTGATTAAAATATCTAGTATTTAAAATACCAGCTACAAGAGAGAATCAGTCTTCAGGTACAGATACAGAACTAGAATAAATTTTTTTACAGTCTAACGTTAAACTAGATGTGTGTGTGTACTAGTTTGTTTCCAGATAAAGATAAAGAGGAGTTGTGCATCTCATTCCTATAAACTGACTAGAATTTAATATACTACTACGTACAATCATGGTTAAAAATTATTAGACCATCAAAAGTCATCAAAAACAATGGTTATGCAATGAAGTACTAACTCCTGTGTGTATCATGTGACTAAAACAGACAGAAAAGAAAA
>JAPTGZ010344501.1:0-11081 GCA_029814645.1 Fowleria isostigma | reverse complement strand
ATGGATGGATGGATGGATGGATGGATGGATGGATGGATGGATGGATGGATGGATGGATGGATGGATGGATACATGGATGCATGGATGGATGGATGGATGGATGGATGGATGAATACATGGAGGGAGGGACAGAAGGAGGGAGGAAAGGAAAGAGGGATGGATGGATGTAGGGTAGAGGATGGATTGAGGAAGGGATGGATGGATGAATAGATAGTTACATGGATGGATGGATGATGGATGGCAAAAATTCTATCCTCTACAACATACTCTGTTCTTATGAGCACCTCCTCTGTACACACCCATCATACCAGGCACAAATGGATTAAGACCTGCTTTTCTTCATCGTTAATGGCACAATCAGCAGTAAAATCAACAGTCACAGATCTTAGCAAATCGCCTCGCGTGACTCATTTAAATACCCTCCTCCCCCCCAAAAATATACTTTTTGAAACAGAAACTCCTGCAAACACACATGCATTCAGGTGCATGATTTATTGTAAGGGACAAGCTACTACACACCGCCAATTTTGTAGACGTCCTGCAGGGGCAGACGCAGGGGCTTGTCAGTGGGACGGCTGGGTGGCAGGATGGAGTCCAGAGCCTCAAACAGGGTTTTGCCGCTGGCATTACCCTCTTTACGTTCAATAGCCCAACCCTTAAACCACCCCATCTAGAAAAACAAAGCAAAAATATGGGTAAGAGAATTACAGACACAAAGGAGTTCTAGGGCTGTTGTTATTTTTGGTCATCATTATGTTGACTTACATTGGTACTGGGCTCCAACATGTTGTCTCCATGCCAACCAGAGATGGGGACAAAGGCAACAGCTTTAGGGTTATAACCGACCTTCTTGGCATAGGCGCTCACTTCCTTGATGATTTCCTCAAAACGGGCCTGGCTGTAAGGGGGCTCAGTGGAGTCCATCTTGTTGACAGCAACGATGAGCTGCTTCACACCCAGGGTGAAGGCCAGCAGGGCGTGCTCACGGGTCTGACCGTTCTTGGAGATACCAGCCTCAAACTCACCAACACCAGCAGCAACAATCAGCACAGCACAGTCAGCCTGGAAACAAAGACGTTGAAGCAAAAACAAAAAAAAGATACCTATGTCTGTTAAGAGTCAAACTGACAGAATCTTTTTAATCCAAGCAGTGCATACTGAGGTTCAGGAACATTTTTACTGCAACAACATAGAGCAGATTATCTGGAAGTGCTTGTTTTGTCCTCTCAGCGATAACTAATAATTACAATGTAGGAAAATAAGTGATTTGTAGATTGTCAGATTATTGAGAAATAAATGCTCAGGGATGAGATCAGTGTAATGACATGAAGCTATCCCTCACATATTTGTATGTGATGTAAATGATATTGCAGGGATTTGAAGTAATATTATTCCTAAGAGGTGTTCCCAAAGGAAAACAGCGGGATCATTCTTTAGTCCCCGAAGCAACACCAGGCTTCAACACATTCTTTTGTTGTGAAAGTTATTGTTACATGACAACCTTGCATGTCAAATATAAGCATTTATATAAGTAATGAATACACTTTTTGGATGATATTGGTGATATTTGTCTCTTCTAACTGAAAAAACAATTAATTGAATCAACATATTTTAAGTAGTAGTGATGCACTGAAGTTGTGTCCCACAACATGTGTGCAACTCTGTAACAGAAATTAATTTAGCAAAAGAAGAAGAAGAAAATAGTGAGTCACATGACACAGAAGAAATGACACCATCAAACCTTATGCTAATGCTATGGCTAGACCAAAGTTAAAGTGGCAGTATGATGTAGTTTGATGACATTACAACAGGTTCTGTTTTTCAAATGTAACAGAGGCTGTGATACGTGGAGATAATCACAACCCATACCAGGACAACCAATACGATTAAATAATACATTTTTTCCTCTAGTTTTTCTTTAGTTTTTCTTTCTTTCTTTTTTATTTATTTACTTGTTTTGTTTTTTTACATTATAAACTGTTTAAAATTCTTAAACATTTGTTTAACTTTTCTGTTTTATTTTTTTTGTTTCAAATAATAATAATAATAATGATAATAACAATAATACATTTTTACTGTTTGTTCTCAAAGTTTACCGAAGTAGTGACAATTGTAGCCACTGGAATAAGAAACAACACTCCAGAAAAACCAAATATTCCATGGGTAGAATTAATAACGTATATATGGGTTATTCCTAGTAGGCGTCCAAGGGAGAAACAGTTAAGCCTTGTAACTAAATTATTACTGTAGGGAAAACCCTGCAGGGTATGAAGCCATTGCAAACTGTCATCCTGTAACTGATAAAGCAACAAGATGACGAATCAGCTGAAAATGCATCTGTTACCTGAGAGGTACCAGTGATCATGTTCTTGATGAAATCCCTGTGCCCAGGAGCGTCAATGATGGTTATGTAGTACTGTTCAGTCTCAAACTTCCACAGGGCGATGTCGATGGTGATACCACGCTCACGCTCGGCCTTCAATTTGTCCAACACCCAGGCGTACTTGAAGGAGCCCTTACCCATCTATTGATCCGAGCAAAACAACAAAGAGAGCAAGAAATAAGAGAAATGAGATTATTCATTAAATTATTTGGAAAATAGGATTAAACCTCAGTTAATGGAAAATTTCCACATAGATGTGTTTGTAAAACTTTTTTTTTTAGAAGCAAGGAGTTAATCGGGTCTTTTTTTGTTTCAGAGACTATTTTTTAGTATATTTCTGACTTTTACCTAACATTTTGTCACCTCAGCGTGTCAGGTGTTTTTTGTAAGATCTTTCAGTTTATCATTTTGTAAAAGTCTCTTGCATAGCTTCTTGTTTATACTGATAAAAGTACAGTCAAAATAAAAAAAAATATTATTATTATTATTATTATTATTATTATTATTATTAATTTTTATGTGGTATCTGTGCATTGACGGTGAGGTGTGACAGTGTGGGCATTAACTTTGATGGCATTATATTGAGATAAATTGTACTTTTTATCTCATTTGGTGATTATCATTTAATCATTTATTTACTTTATTATCCCCCATTTTCTTCCTTTTTCTCTCTCTCTCTCTTTCTCTTTTCTCTTCTTCTCACTTTATCTTCAGTTAATTAATGATTATCTTATCTTATATCTTATCTTATACCCCAGACTTTTTTTTGAGAAAACGACATCACAACATTCACACTGCATACACATCTCACACACTTCACCACATGCAAAACATTTACACAATCAAGACAGGATATTGGTTTATAATACCAGTTCAGTCATACATTCTGTTTCTTTTGTACATTGCATTGCCTATGCCCCCCCCCACACACACACACACATACATACATTATGATGACTTAATGTAAATATAATATATTATTGTACATAAGTATTCTTTTCACCTGGTGTTGCTTAAATAAAGGTTATAGGGTAAAAAGTAAATACATTTAAAAAATAAAAGTTACATTCATGTAGGCTTATTAATGTATTCAACCTCTGGCCAAAAGTAAAAAAAAACAAACAAAAAAAAAAACAGTTAATAGTTTGAAACCGCAAATCATGCTAAAACAGGCCAAAAACAAGGCAAACGTTGAAAAACACAGTCTCCAAAATTAATATAAAAATCTATGTACAAAAGAGCTAAGTCTAGTTTTTCACAAAATATTTATCAGATTTTTGGAAACACAACATATCTCCAGAATTTGGAAGGATGCTGTCATGGTTCCAGTCCCGAAATCTAGTCAGCCCACAACATTAAATTACTTTAGACTTGGCTTTGACCAATTTTGTGAAGAGGTGTGAAGATTCACACCTACAGCTTAACATATCCAAAACAAATGGTCATCGATTTTAGGAAAAATGCCAATACACTGAAGAGACCACCACAGTCAAAGGAGAAACACTAGAACATGTTAGAGCCATAATGTAAATAAGGGTAAAGGAATTTAATACTGTAAAGTTTAATGTTTAAGTTGAATGTTTAAAAGAAATTTCTGTTGTCAAATTTGTGTTCTCAGTCTTAAGTTTATTATTGCTTAATTACTGGCTGTATTGCATCATCTTGTTAAAGCAGTAGGCTGCTTCAGCCAGTAGGGGAGTTAGAGCACAGTTAGAGCACCCTCATTGAGCTCCTGCAATGGATGGAAATATTCTTTCTTTTTTGTAATTTTTTTTTGTAAACTGAATAATTTCTTCAGTAAATAGTTCAAACTTTCAAAGAAGTCTCGCATCATTGACTTACTCTCAAGAACTGGAGAGAAAATGGAACTTTAAGAAACTGCACCTACAGAACAGGTCACGTCTTATAAATATCTGGGGACTATCATTGACTCAACTTTGAATTTTAAACTAAACTGTGAAGCTCTGAGCAGGAAGGAACACCAGCATCTGTTATGTCTGAGGAAGTTGTCCTGTTTCCACATAGATAGGACCATCATGTCACTTTTTTATTGTTCTTTTATTGAATCCATTTTGGCTTTTTCATTGGTCATGGTTTGAAAACCTGCTCCTCAAAGACAGGAACTCACTGGCCCAGATCATTAAATGGTCTGGTCGTCTCACTGGGGGGTCACAGCTGGGTCTGGAGGCCCTGTACACCAGGCAGGTACAGCCGCCGGCCACCTCCATCTCAGCTGATGACTCCCATTCCCTGGCCAGTGAGTTCCAGCTCTTACCCTAGTGACAACCCTCCCTCAGGCTGTCTCTGTGGGAGTGTGTTTGTCTGTTTCTGTCTCTCCCCCTCCTCCTCACGGGTGCTGTTCTACCTGAAGTGGGCGGGCCCAAAGCCTATAAAGGCGGGTTTCCAACGTCTGCTCAGACTGGCTTTAATCTGCTCGTGTCTGCGCGTCCCACGTACGGCGCTTGACGACGCTTGTCTTTGTGTTCACACCTTAGTTACTTTTGCACATGTATTCTTGTGTTTTGAGCACTCTTTTGTAAATAAATCTCTTTATATTAATAATCTTCCCGTCCTGTGTTGTTTCATGTGGAGCTCACCAAGCCAGGCTCCACGCCCTCTCGATGGAGGTTCAAAGTCTCCTGATCTAGGACCACATGCTACAGGAACAGCTTTGTTCCTGCTGCTATCTCTCTTAAACGAACCTTGATGCACTTTACTTTAACTCTTGGGTCCAGCTTATTTTAACGTGGTCTTAACTTATCTACTATTGTCCCTTTTACGGTACCATGTTTTTATGTTTTTATTTTGCTTATAACAGGTTATATTGGCATTTTTAGTGATATCTTTCTGATATCTATTCATTCACTCATTCATTTTCTGAACCCGCTTCATCCTCACTAGGGTCACGGGGCTTTCTGATATCTAAAGTTTTTTAAAATTTACTTTTAGTTTGTTTTTTATCTATTTATTTTAGGCTTTTTAACCATGTTCAGTGAGCTGCAGAAGTACCTGTCCATGTCTTTTGTCTGTGCTGTTCTTAAATTGTTTCGTGTATTTTTAATGTTTTAAGGTTTAATTTGTATGTTTGAGATGAAAAACAAATCTGCCTACAGGTAGCAATAAAGTCACCTTGAACCTTAAATGTCTTACTTAGTGGACAAATAATATTCATTAACCTCTTCTCGGCTGTGTTGTAGTATTTACCAAAAAAAAGTTAATACATGTTTTAGCCAGTAGATGTCAGCTGTTACTAAATAATATCAGGGAGCAGTAATGTCCGCCACACCCATTCCAACACCTGAAGACACACCACTTCATGTTTCAACTATGCGTCATTAGGTCAGATTGTGGGTTTATAATGTTGCCTGATACAAACCTCAGCGGCCTCTTTCTCAAACTTCTCGATGGTTCTCTTGTCGATTCCACCACACTTGTAGATGAGGTGGCCGGTGGTGGTGGACTTGCCGGAGTCGACATGGCCAATGACTACGATGTTGATATGGATCTTTTCTTTTCCCATTTTGAGTCACTGTTCCTGAATGACACAGAGAGCAAGCACATTGAATTAAATATTACATATGGCAAAGTACCTTATATATGAAGTGGTGTGACTATTATGAAACAAGGGCAAAAGTTATTTTAAAAAAAAGTAAAATGATTTGAAAAGTTAAGCTACTGACTCCTACTTGGTCCCCACAGGAACCTTGTGTGATGTAACATGATGAAGAAGCTAAAATAAAGAACAGCTTTTTTTAAGCATGTTGAACTTTTCACTTTGCAAACTAAAGAATAAGAAATGTGGTGGAACCTTTCAGACTACTCTTTTTTTGTACATGTTTGGCATTTAGTATTGACATTTGGTAACATTACCATCTGTTGTTTAATCATGATGTAGATGCCATAAAAGCATTTAGCCTATCTAATAGTAGCTACATAGTCAGCCATTATCCATGATAAACCAACACCAGACATCAGTGGTACAATACATCAGTATTTAAAGAAGTTTAATTGTCCCTCCATGGGACATATTATTTATACCTCTGAGTAAAACAAATGTTTCTCCTGAAATGGGCTGAGTAGAGAATATTTTAAAGATTTCCTTTTTTTTTTTTTTTTCAAATAGGGTACATTTTGGAGTGTGCGTAATAGTACAAAAATGTAGAAAGTTATTTTTTGAGTGTGAACACATTTTCATCAAAATGATTAAGAAATAATAGCTTCAAAAAGTGTTATTTTAAATTGAAAGACTTAAAACTTAACTGAGTTGTTCTGTTGAATATTGCCTTCATACTATGAATTGA
The DNA here is from genome assembly GCA_029814645.1 of Fowleria isostigma. Classification (NCBI taxonomy): domain Eukaryota; kingdom Metazoa; phylum Chordata; class Actinopteri; order Kurtiformes; family Apogonidae; genus Fowleria; species Fowleria isostigma. The sequence continues at coordinate 4,397 of JAPTGZ010344501.1, read as the reverse complement.
AAAAAGGTTTTACACAATTTCTAAGCATTAAAACTAACTTCAAACCCATGTCAAAACCACTCAATGTGTTTTTTAATTTGTCATTTATGTCAGAGTTGGTATTTTCTGGCCTATGTGTGTCTTTGATATGTCGGCACTGTATATCTATTGACTTGTTTTGTCTTTTGCTGAGTTTTAAAATTACTGCTTAGCAATGAAGTAGATATGTGGCGCACTGATGAGAGTTTTCTTATCAAGATTTTAATGGCTGACACTATTTGATTAAAAATTCATGCATTATTTCATTTTGAAAACAAACTATGATGACATTTGGCCTGTATAATCTGAAGGCATCCTGCCAGAAACTGGCAAGATGGGATTCCACTAAGGTACAGTTTAGGCTCGAGGCAACATTTACATTTTGACTGTTTCCCACAACAGAAGAAATACATTGTACACACTTAAAAGTAAAAAAAAAAAAAAAAAAAAGACTTTATAGAATTATTGTTGCAAATCAAATATTTTGCTGTTTACCGTCATTTAAAAAAAAAAAAAGAAAAAGGCATTAAAGGATGTTCTGAGGGCAGTTGAAAGCAAAGAAAGATTGAACCTGAGTTATGTTCCAAGGATAGCAGTTTCACAAACCAGACACCAGAAAATCATGTGAATATTTTTTACATCAATACTGGTTTCTTCAGGGCCCTGAGACTCTTTTGAAGGATTTTATAATATTTCTGAATGTGCCATGTGAGTGTGAAAAGCCAAAAATGAGTCAACACTGGGCCATGGAGGGTTACATATTATCTATTCAACATTGACATGTTAGCGCTCGTATCTTTTTTTATATACAGTCCACAAAAAACATGCCCACATATTTTACTCTAAGACTTTTAGCTTTGATTATGATGCACATTCACACCGTACCACTGAGCCTTCGCCATCACATCCCAAAGTTTGTCATAAGAGTTCCGGTCTGGACTCAGTTGGTTAAACCTCGTGGAAATGACATTTCACGCTTCCTGTATGACTTAATGCCACGTGGCATTGTCACCTTGGAATATGCCTGTGTCATCAAGGAGGGGAAAAAAAGTCCACTGATGGAAACACGTGGTGATTCAGTATATTCAGGTAGTCAAATGTCCGCAATTTTAGACATGTTGTTTTGATGAACAATTATTTTTTTGGGTGGTTGTTTTTTTCACAATGTGATTTCACCAAATATTAAAAGAATCTTCAATTGTAATTATTTAAGGTGTTTTTCTGACCAATTTTCTTCCCCAAAGACAATACTTCACTACTATCCTTCCATGTATTTGACAGTTTTTAACCCAGTTTAACCGTTTCAGTTGTTGTCTTTGCTTAATGCAAGCCAATAATTTGTCCCTCTGAAAAAGACTTACATCTTTTCTATAACCTCAATAACGTACACAATATGTTGTGACATGAATGTCTATGAAATGATAAGTCTGTCACTGCATCAGTTAGTATTGAACTTGTTGTAGCTAGCTGAAACAGGCGTTGTTGCAGTAATTATCCAATGGGAGGTGCTTACCATTTGCTCAGTCAAATCCAGATGTGAGTTTTTGTTCTTTGTCTATGCAGTGTAAGTCTGTGTTTAACTTTGACATGTTTGTGCTTGTATCTGGCTTCATTTTTTTATACTCTGACTCTGCTTCATCCAACAGGAAAATGTGGCAGAGTACCTTTTAACCCTCTACATTTACCTGAAACTTGTTTTAAATTTTAATTTGTGACATCTGCGCTAATGATCAAGACTAACAGAATATTTCACAAGCATTTTTTTACACTTAATTAATTGATTATATTCACTGATTTTTTTTGTGCCTATAGTTTAACATACAATTATCTGACTAAAGGAAAAAAAGCAAGTAGTTTAAGCAGAGTATAAGTAGACTTCAGTATGAGGCTAGTGTTTGACTATATCAATAAATGTCTAAATTTAAGTAGTTTGTGAAGTTACAAGTAAATGTACTAGTAACCGCAAGCAGTTATGATGGGCCCTCGTGCACCCACGCAACCTGGGGTGGGTCACGGTCGAGGGTTTCGCAAACACAGGAATATGGGAGTCTGGAGGTCTGACATGACCGAGAATGTTGCAATATTGATTTAGATGTGAACTCCATTGTCCATAAATAGGTGAATCTATTAAGGTTGATTTATTTTTTTAAATGAAGTGAAAACATGCTTACTGAACATAAACTACACATTTTTACTAACTTTTTTGCTGAATCTCTTTCATAGATATTATGTCTCAATGAGTCTAAATGTTGACTTGACTAAGCTTATACACCTCAGTCAGTATTTTTACATTGTTGTATTAGAACTTGGAGGTAGGATTTGAAACTCGTCCACCCATTTACTTCTGCTTTAAACCGGTACAACCGGTACAACCAAACCAATAAGTTACACAACCTTACCCATCAGCCGTGTAAACTGCCACCAACAGTAAAGACTATTAAAGGGTGGAAAAGAGAAATTTAGGAATCAATTCAGAAATCTTTAGATTACAATAGAAACCAATAAAATTAACATTTTACTATCAATTAAAGATCAATACACCTGTATGAACATGTGAGAAAATATCAGTTCAGCATCTTATGGTAGAATTCAGGTCATCTTTATGTTTTTAGTCAATTAGTCACTTTTTCTGAGGAGTTAAAATTGTTTCAGAATTTCAGTGAAGAGATAATAAAGAGGTTTAATTCACCTGTAAGAGAAGTTCCTTCCGCTGGGTGTTTCCGCGCTTTGCCGCTTTTCTGATAGTGACTGTCTATTTTCAACAACTCACACCTTCTTCATGCTCCTCCTCTGGACTCAGCAGGTTCCTGTTTGTCAGGTCCACCTACACATCATTTTTACTCATCATGCACATTGTTAAAACCAGTACATATTATATTATTATGGAGTATCTGATGTAAGTTTGAAACAATTTGAGGTTTTGGTATTGGTTTTCATGGATCAAAACATGTATGTCTGAAGTTGACTTCTTCCTGATTCTTCCACCATCAAATCTATTTAGATCATCTTGTTGAGCTGATATCTAACTGAAACATCAGGCGCTGTGCAGACTGTTTGCTAGTAATGCATGGATGGGGTCAAATTACAGTACATTATGGCATGTTTGGAATTATTGACCGTAAAATGTACAAAGGTTAAAATTATTGTACAAATACTATAATTGTTGTAAGTCTAGCAACCCTGAACCTAACTGGCATGGACTCAACTGCAGCTATGAATGTCTTTCTACAACCTGTCCCTAATCTACTTCTGATTGGCTAGTGAATTTGGTTGAGTAAAAAAGCATTCTCCTCACTCCATTGGTGTATGCATGTACTTCCTCTGTAGACCTATTTGGTAACACCCCCCCCCCCCCAAAAAAAAAACAACAAACAAAAAAAAAACAAGATTTAGATAATCAATGTGGATGGCCTGAATTTAAAAACTATTTGCCTAGTTTGCAGGTATTAAAATGCATAAATATGTGCAGGACTTCAATAAAATAGTCAGTTACTTTTCATCACTGCTAGAAAAAAAGAGATGATCCAAAGAGATCCAGAGTTTAGACCTAATAGAGCTGAATGAGCATACAATTCATCATAAACAGTTTTTTTATTCAAGGTTTTGCAGAAGTTTAAACTCATTAAAGACAAGAAACATTTTCATTTTGACGTGTTTGAGATTTTTATTGTTTTGATTTAAACTTAGTTGCGATCATAGACTTCCCTAACAGGCATAAGCCTTCCTTTCCTGCGGAAACTTTTCCGATGGGTTTTAATCAGCATAAGCCAGTCCTTGAGTAAAGAGCTCTGCCTCAGAGAAGACGGCGCTGGGTGAAAGGGAAGAAGAGGAGAGGGAGCGGTCCGCTGCTGCTGAAACTCAACTTTTCGTTGGATGTCCTGCATGACAATTCATTTTTTCTTATCAGCCTTCTGTGCAGACTTGGTGACCTTTCCACCAGAGGGGGCCTTCTTCTCCACATTCTTGATGACACCGACAGCGACGGTCTGCCTCATGTCACGAACAGCAAAGCGACCTGAGAAAGATGTTAGAGTCAGTGAGTCAGTGATGTACACGTGTTTTATGAAGATTGTGTAGGACTGAAGATAACAAGTACCATCATTAATATGTACTTTATTTTCAGAATTACTCAATTCATTGTTTGCTCTAAAAAAACCAAACAAACAAAAAACAGAAAATGGTGAAAAAAGAAAGTTCACAATCATGTCTGAAAAGTCTAGATCAGGGGTAGGCAACTCCGGTCCTAGAGAGCCGGTATCCTGCATTGTTTTAGATATTTCCCTCTTCCACCACACTTGAAAACCATTACATCATTATCAGGCTTCTGCAGAGCTGGATAATGAGCTGATCATTAATTGAATCAGGTGTACTGGAAGAGG
>JAPTGZ010344479.1:0-11082 GCA_029814645.1 Fowleria isostigma | reverse complement strand
GATAGATAGATAGATAGATAGATAGATAGATAGATAGATAGATAGATAGATAGATAGATAGATAGAACACAATCACTCTGATACAATAGGGACTATGCTGTAAATTACTTCAATAAGAACACATCTATTTAGTCTATTGACTGCTGCCTCATGGGACAGAATTTTTCATGTTTTTATCAGGGTTTATTGTAGAAATCTGAGGGGTAAGATGTTAAGATTAGGTTTAAATCTACAGAAAATTAAAGTCAGTTGAGAATACTGTGCTAAAAAAAGTGAAGCGAAACTGGACTGAGTGAGAGAAGGAGACAGCGAGAGCAATGACGTAATGGATGAACAGAGAGTCCGGCAGGAAACGACAATCCCCAGGATGCACTTGAAATTACCGTGGCCACAGGACGGGGGAAGGGAAGCTGAGATTGGAGGGAGAAACAATCAGAAACTAAGGTACTTTTGGAAAGATCTTTTAAATAAAACCCATTCGAATAGGGCAGAGCACGCAGTATTTTGCAGCGTTTTTAATTTACCCTAAACACAAAGGGAGCTTTATCCGTAATCTGCTGTCGGATTTGATAACATACTCCATCCCCGTTACAGTTCAATAGCGCTACAGCTAGCCCGTTCGTTAGCCTGACAGCTGGCTTTTCGAGCGTTAGCTAGCTCTTAACCACTTAACTGCGCTTCATATTTGTGTCACAAACCATCTGACTGTTCAGCACGATTTGTGGCCGGCTAGTATGCAGTAAAATGTAAATGTTGCATCTCTCAGTTTGAGATAAAGCTGTAGCTGCGTCTTTGTGCGGTGCTAGCTGACATGGTGCTAGCATGTTGGCTGAGATAACGTTGGCTAACTGACGGTATCTGTCAAAGCGGCAATGTTAGAGCCTGCAACTGTCATCTGTCAAAATGCACCACTGCTCTGCCTTATTCTGCACTACTACACTTCGCAGCTTGTTCGACAGAGCTTTTGGCATTGTTATCAGCAATTTATCGGAGGGGGGTGGGCACTTTTTTTTTTTTTTTTTTAAACAGTAGAAGTGCATATTTATGGGGGAAAAGGACGACATTAGAGACATCCCATGTGTTTGAGCTGCAGTAGTAGAGGGATTACTTTGGCAAAAATAGCAGTAATTTATTACTAAAAATGCTTGTTTGCTTTGAAAGAGAAGTCCTGCATTACAAACCTTCCAGGACAAAATCACTGGTGTCAAAATATACTTTAAATTACCAAAAGTATATATGCCGAATGGCCTCAATCAGAAAAATGTATCCTACTACATTATAGTTATTCACTACTGGAATGTATCATAGTTTTATTTTTGTATATATCAATAGTAAGTCATGATTAGTGGTTAAGTGTCTTTTTTTTTTGAGAAATGAATCTACAAAGTGACATGCAGCAAAGTACAATATTTAAAGTATAAAGTATCACACAATGGGGACAGGGGATGAACACAAGGAAAACACAAGTATGTAAAATATGTATGTGCAGTGTTTGGGTAAATGGATAGAACTACATTTGACCACTGCTTATATAGAGAGGCTTATGGGAAAAGGTGCTTAAAGATGTTAAAACAAAACTACTTTTTGCAGAAAAAAAGGTTATCAGTGTATATTATACAGTTTTACATAAATTATGATTAATTAGGATTTTAAGTCCAGTTTTAACAATGTGTTGACTGTTGATAAGTTTGTTAATTACAATAAATGAGATGCTGAAAACTCCTGAGTAATATTTATCAGTATTTTAAGAGTTACTACATTGCACTGAATTGAGTAAAACTATACTGTAGAATAAGCATGGCATGATATGGAACATTCCCTCATTGTCTTTAATAACTTTAACCATTGTCTTGTTCTAGGTTTTAGATACTGTGAACATATGATGGTTGTTCTCCAGGACTGGCTGCACATCAATGACCCAAATCTCACTGGACACTTACATTTCCTACTTTGAACGAGGGCTGATATTTCACGTGAGGCTCAGGATATAACACTGCAACTGTACTAGTAGCACTAGGTGCACTTTGGATTTGTGCTGAGTGCCAAAGTAATGAAGTGTCTCGATCGGGGAGAGCCCAGCCCTGAAAAGCAATGTCATTATCCAGCTTCTGTGCACCTCTGATGGGGCTGAGGAGTGAACCAACTGGCCAAGCAGATCTCTGGAGGCGAGGAAGGAGGGAGGTTTCCAGGAAAGTCATGTATTGATGGAGAACCATTTCCTCCAGTCACTTCTTGTGGACTGATACCTGCACATTCCTCTAAGCGCAGACAGTCAAGGTTAGACTCGGAGTAGTTAACAACCCAGGCTGCCAGCAGAATCCACACAGTCTTTACCGTCACACAACATGGATGTCTATACCCAGTGACAGCTTTTGTGCAATCAAACAGGTTGACTGCGGACACTAGGCTGTCGTTGTATGCAAGGAAACACATGAGAAGAGCATAGATACAAATGTGCACTACAGAAACCATGGTGGTCCTTTCATCAGCTCCTCAGCCCATCTCAGTCCATGATTTCAGAAGCCTTTAGAGGGCAGCATCAGGAACACGCTTGCCAGCCAACACACTTGTATGCAATGGAAGAAGACGCTGATGTCACATCCCACACTGAGGTAAAGTTGTTTCACATTTTGATTTAAAGTGTTTAGCTAGTTAATCTCATTCAAGAGTTTGGGTTTACAGCAGATTAAGACAGTTAAAACCAACAGCAACATGTGTAGTGTTGGACAACAAAATAAAACGAGTACTATTTTTACAACCATCACCACATTATTGTCACTGTTGGGGGGGGTTCTGCACTGCCCTGTTGTTTAATGTTACCAATTAAGTGCTCATTTGTCTGAGCAGTTCTGTCACATGTGTTTAACTTGAGGCTTAAGGTCAACAGCTCTCCCTCTGCTTTAGCAGTAATCTCTGGACTGGTTTGCTTGGTGTGTTGCCATGGTGGCAGCTGATAAAGCATTTCCTTTATCCCCAGTTTTGTTTTCTAGTCGTAACATTACCTCTTGCTCCCTGGACTCTATCCTTGAGTGTGGCTTCTTCACAGTAGATTATGTACACCCCCGTGCCTTGCTGAATGCAACAGGGCCCAGACAGTTCTCTTCAAAGGGTAAAACCTTAATTTGGTTAAGAAAGAGCCATATAAAATAGATGTGCATATAAAGAGTGCAGGTATTGAGGTTGCACCAGGAGCTGATGTGATGGGGAGGGTGTGAGAGGTTTTGCCCTGATGGATGCAGTCTTTTAAGTTAACCAGGCTGTCACCTCAGGAATACAGCTTGAATAGAATAGAATAGAATAGAATAGAATAGAATAGAATAGAATAGAATAGAATAGAATAGAAGTACTTTATTAATCCAAAACTGGGAAATCGGGTAAATTCTAATTCTTATTCTAATTCTAATTGTACTCTGTGGTGAAGTAGTCAGTAGCAGTCTAAAGAAATCATATGCTAAGTTTATATAAACTATAACATACAGAATAAAACCAATTGAAATAAATTGATATTTTCTTCTTTGGTATTTTTACCGTATACAGACAAGTAATGATTAACTATTCATGACTGTTCATGTCCTACAGTGTCTGTTAATCATGTGACCAGAACAATTTGAAACAGTGGCTTGTTAAGGTGCAAAATTCCTCATGTCTGAACTGTAGCAGGCCGAGTAAACTGTAACTGCACAAACACTATTACACCTTTATTATTTTGTATACTTGATATTATTTATGCATGATATTACATTTCAGGAAATCTCAAACTATAAAATATTAGAGCCTAATGGTGCATGCAGTAATAAGAATGAATGGTATTTGAGGATCTGCTCTGTGTTTCCCTCCCACTAGGGTCTGAACTGTTTATCTCATGAATGCAAACCATTAGAAGATATCACCAATGGACACTCCAACCACAAGCCTGTGAGTGCTCCTAAAACCATTTCTTCTACAGTATGAGACATTTCTCTTCTTTTTGTTTTTTATCTTCTACTACTATCTTTTTTCCTAATACTTGCATGGTCCATTTTGCTCAGGTCATGAATGGACTGATAGTTGGTCATAATGTCAAAGACCACACAAACGGCAGCGCACCACTCAGATCTCTGCCAGTAAGAAAATTTCATTTTAGCATCAATCAATACAGTCTTCTTTGCATGTAAGATAACTCTGTGTTTGTTTGCTGTCCAGATTTCAGCACTAAAGCAGAATGGGCTTCTGCAGACCTTGGCAGCCGGAGGGGACCAGCTGAAACCTGCAGGTAACAGACTGTCACACAATTTCTCTGTGTCATATCTTCTTCTCACTGGGATTTATAAGTGTATCTTGGATACCAGGGTGCATGTACATGCAAAGCCTCCCTCAGGTGTGAAGGTTACCTGCTTAGAGAAAGTGTAATGCCCCAGGAGTATCATGATGATGCAGGTATATCAACAAGAAAGGTTCATGACTAAGTGGGGTTGGTGAGTTTTAACCAAACACTATAGCCATGTTCACAGCCATGTAACCCTAAGTGCCCAGTTTGGATTCATTACTCAGGCCTTATATAGCTATTTAAATTATTTACCTATTTAAAAAAAACTACAAAAAAACAGGTTTGTTGCTTTAGTAAAGTTATAAAGACCACATAAATGCATTTTCAGTTTTTGTATTAAGATAAAATCCAGATATGTGGGAAATATGTACAGTAGTAAAACCAAAAGTTTCAGGAAAAAATAGCTTCTATAACCATTATGTCATATTTAATGTGACCTCCCTTTGCACTTGTCATGTCTTTAACCCTTTAGTTTAGACAGTATGAGATGTGTTGCATTCATTTTCTGATGTTCTTTGACCAGGTTTCGTTCAGCACTTGTCAGATGTTTCTAACTGTTGGACCACTTCTTGTCATGAGGATAGGCAAGGTTAAATAGCATCTTTAACCTTTAGAACCCATTTACTTCAGTTTTTCTTTCAGTTGGGTCTTTTAAGGCTGTGCACATATTCCTATATACCCGTACAACCACTTCAGCTGTGAAGTGGCTCCAAAAAAGCACACAAATTGGCCTCATTAAAGCCAGTGATTTGGGGCAATAACTCTGGTCTACTGTCAAACATAACAGGTGACGGTAATACACCTTAGTAGTGGATACCACATGTTATAAAATGGTATCACTGGAAAAAGGGGAAGTCTGCTCTGAGCTACGTTTGAAATGTGGCATTGCAACAAGGCGCCTTTCTCCCTCTGTAGAACATAAAAGGCTCAGTCTATGGGGATGACACAAGAATTTGTATTTTTGGTGAAATTCCCCCAAATCTTAGACACTGGATCTTTGTGACCCATTCCCATTGTGAAGTGGTCACACTAACAAATTGTCTTTCATGCATAAAAATCCCCCATAAAGGACATCGTTTTGAAATAGGGTCCCTCAAATCAGTGGTCCCAACAAGGTTCCTGAAGTCATATTTACAGTTTCAAAAGGTCATTTGCAGTTGAAGCCAGGAAGTGAGTGAGAACATGGTAATAAGGATGAAAGAGGAAAAGAGCTGTTTTTAAGAATGTTGATGTAGAATGATGTCCATCCATCCATCCATCCATCCATCCATCCATCCATCCATCCATCCATCCATCCATCCATCCATCCATCCATCCATCTTCTGCTTTATCTGGCTCATGGGGGCATCAGCCTGAGTAGAAGCCCAGACCTCCCTCCCCTAGTTCCTCCAGGGGGTTCCAAGGTGTTCCCAGGCCAGCTGAGAGGTGTAATCCCTCCAGCATGTCATGGGTCTGCCCCAGGGTCTCCTCCCGGTTGGACATGCCCAGAACACCTCACCAGGGAGGCGTCCAGGAGGCATCCTGACCAGATGTCCTCACATGCCCAGATGCCCTGACACCTCAGCTGGTGTCTCTTGATGTGGAGAAGCAGCAGCTCTGCCCTGAGCCCCTCCCGGATGGCCAAACTCCTCACCTTATCTCTAAGAGGGAAGTCGGCCACCCTGCAAAGGAAGCTCATTTCCACCGCTGCAATTTTGTCCTTGCCTCATCTTGTCACTACCCACAGCTGATGACCATAGGTGAGGATAGGAATGTAGATTGACCGGTAAATTCAGAGCTTTGCCTTTTGCTCAGCTCCTTTACCACAGCACACTAGTACAGTGTCTTCAGTACTGCCAACACCGAACCAATCCGCCTGTCGATCTCTCATTCCATCCTTCCCTCACTCATGAGCAAGACCCAAAGATACTTAAACTCTTCCACTTGGGGCAGCAACTACTCTCTGGAGAGGGCACTCCACCCTTGACCGACCACAGCCTTGTATATGGAGGTGCTAATCTTCATCCCAGCTGCTTCACACTGTGCTTCAAACCATCCCAGTGCAATGTGCAGAGTGATGTCAAAGTTGCATGAATTCTCACATGAATGTTCAGACTAGGGTTAGGTTGAAAAAAAAAAATCATATCTGTGTCTGATTTAGGGCTGTGGCCCAAATCGGAATTGAAACATATGCTATTAATATTATTTTAACATTTCATACCATAATTGAAAATGGATCTGAATCGCATCAAAGGGAAAAAACTTTACATTTGGTCTACTGTTGCCTAAATGTCTAAATGTAGCCTATGGCTCCTTAAATAAGTGGATGCTGACACCCTGTGAGAGCTTCAGGCAATGCTGATGTCTGAGTGTGAAATGCAGCTGAGTCAATTACTTTGTTTTGTTATCTTGCCTTTGTGCTTCTCTCTACAGATGAAAACGAAGAGTTGGAAAAGGCCAGACAGGAGTGGGAAGCCCTAGAGAGTGTTCAACCAGGTCAGATACATCTCTCAGCTTCACCTGTCTGATTACTGTGCAGCTGAATACATTTTCTAAAAATTTGTCAGGCTGAAAATGACATCGTTTTTTTTTTTTTTTTTAATAATGTTCTTTAGCACTCACTGAAGATTCCAACCCGACCCCACTCATCTCTTTTAATGAAGCCCTGCAGTACTTCCAGACCACAGACCTCGGGGACCTGCTGGTAAGGAACTCTGCATGACAGATATTCTTAAATAAATGTAGGTGTTTAAATAATGCAGAGATTTTAACTAATGGCAGAAAACAGTCTCCCATACAAAATAAAGACTGTAGAAGAGGAAGTGCACTGTAATGACCCACATAATAAGATGAGGGTAATGCCTATTTCCTCAGTCTGTGAGTTTCTCTTCTTAATAGTAAGTTGTCCTCAGTTCTACTTTACTGTTATTTGCATTGTTATGCTGTTCAAACACAGAAGTACCAATTCACAGCAAAAATCTTCGTATTAGAAAGGGAACTGATGTAATAATTTTATTGTGAAGTTGAGAAAGTCAAGTTTATATTAAGAGGATGCAGCGACAGCAAAAAGTAGATAGCAGACAAGGGGAGACTTGACACTAAATAAGATAAACTGCACATCATGAAGCCTTTTAACTAGAGCTTGTTTTATAGTGTTTCATACATGGAAAAACTATACCATACAATATAGTATTTTTTTATTGGAAGAAAAAGGTGATAATATGTACAGGTGACAAATGACAAATGCCAATTACAAATGTAGTTAGATGACTCAGTAGAGAGGGAGAATAAAAACAAGTACATTAACAGCAGAATTTATGGTACTTTTACTTATTATTAATAAGAGACTTCTCAGTTGTCTTATTTAATACATACCACACTTTAGGAACTGTACCCACAGTTAATGAAATAATAAACTGCAAATACAAATTAACATTGCCTTGTTCCTTGGCTCAGCAAAAAACAAACAATACTTTGCTGCTACAGTTTAATAATTGTTTTAAAGCAGTATTTGTATTTTCATCGCTGTAGAAGAACATCCAGCCAACCATACGTCGGACAGGTCTGGCCGCTATCACACACTTCCTGTTTGGACCCCCACGACTGCACAGGGAACTCCTGGAGGAGCGGGACCTGGTCTTTGCCATTGCACAGTGTGAGTGTCTGTTTGTGTAATCATTCCACCAGCTGGTAAGCCCATGTGTGTTTCCAATAAACCTCCTGTTTGTGTGTTGTGTAGGCTCGGTAGACAACAACCAAACAGTTCACATGCGCGTCCTTCAGACCATTTATAAGAGGCTGATTGGCAGCAGGTTGGACTGTCCTCGGTATGGGGAACACTGGGAGAGCATTGGCTTTCAGGGTAAGACCCCTTTACACCTCTCTTTTGTTATAAATACAGATGTTTGACCAGTGAAGCACCACCTTTGGTCTTAGAACATTTTCTTGCATATTTTTTTTAATTATCTTTTTTAATTTCATGCCATACCAAGGAAATGTATGGCAAACCTTAAAACACGTCTCTCCATTGATGAGGCGTTGTACCTGCTGCTCTAAAGGAATTAATTTTTTTTTAAAAACAGCTTTGAAATCTTGGTGAACAATAATGTGGTAATCTCTGTGAATGGATTAAAGCCTAGATAATAAATATAATATATATATTTTTTCTAATTTTGCAATGAATTGTGCCTTGAAAATGTTAAGAAAATATAAAAAGATAAATCAAAAATACTATTCAGCTCTAGTTAGAAGCAAAATGAATATACCGAAGCACAGTGTTTTGTAGGCTGTCAGATTTTAATATCATAGACCAAGTCCATATGAGGACCTCCTTATTTTAGGTATTTTATGTATCCTCCTCTCTTTCATTTTCAGAGAAACATTGCAGTAACAGGTGTGATTTGTGACATCAAATTAAACATCAGATATTAAACAATAGATTAGATGTTTTAGTCTTGTTACAACAGTACATATATATTGTGAATTTGCACAGCACCGTTCAGAGTCCATTCACACCAGATACAGATACACTGACCTTGTGTGTTGATGAATTCTCTGGTTTTATTTTTGGACCCTGCAGGTACAGACCCAGCCACTGACCTACGTGGCACTGGTTTCTTGGGTCTGATGCATAGTCTGTACTTTGTGATGGACCCAGAAACTCTACCATTGGCTAGAGACATCTACAAGCTCTCACAACACCCTACACAGGTATCTACAAGTCACATTAACATACAAATGTGCCTATGGTACATTTTTTACAGATGAATTCATGTCTCTGGTTTTTAAAGACTCTTTGTCAACTTGGTTAGTCCCTCAGCAAGACACTAAAACGCCTGCCAGTCCAGGCCTCCTGCTGTTAAACTGACCCTGACCTCTGACCTTCCCGCAGAGAGAACTAGACCAAAAAACAGAATTTTCCCTTTGGAGTCATTAAAGTCTGAGTGTGATTCAGGATTTGCTCTCGCAGTCTTTGTAAATATTCCATGTGGACCAAAGTTTCCTTGTTTATTTTCTCTGGTGTAGAACTTTCCATTCAGTGTGATGTCAATCAACATGACCCGCATTGCTCTGCAAGTGCTCAGAGAGGAAGCCTTGTCCAAGTGAGTCCTCACAAGTTTTTTTAATGTTGTTTTTTGTAAATATAAATATCGTGAAAAGAGATGATGCAGCCAGTTGCTAAAGAGTATGCAGGACCCCAAAAAATGAGTAGAAAATGAGATGACGTCCGCATAACCTGTGAGGTCCCAAAAAATTATTTATTCACTACAGTAGTGACATTTTGGGCATCGGCCCTTCATCAGACAGGTTGTGCGGATCGTATCTAATTTTCCACTGTAAATATAAATTGCGCAGTGTCTTATTGTGATATATATTCTAATCTGTCTTTAATGTTGCCAGGGAGTGTAACCGTCGCCAGCAGGTGGTTGGGGTGTTGAATGAGTTCTACGTTGCCACGTATCTGCATCTGTACCAGCTATGGAAGACCCAGCAGAAGACCATTGCTGACTCTGGATTTGTACTCAAAGGTAAATTCAGTGGATTATTGAATAGACAACTAGTATTCTTTAAACCAACTTGATGATTTTCTTAGTTTTAGCAACATTTTTAAAGGCCCTTGGTACAAATGTTGTGACTTTATAAGCAGATTTAAAGTCCCTTGAAGAGAGTAAGAGATAACACAGAACTCATTTAGTCAACTAGTCAGCTGTTACACATCTACACACTAGCTGTGGAACGGATGGTGTGATTAGTCTTATTTAGTGAAATCTCCACTCTGTCTCCACACTATGTTTGTGCAATGCCAGTCCCAGAGATTTGTCTGACACAATTCACTATCTTTCCCGATAGTCTGGGAAAAAAAAAAGGGTTGTCTGAGTGGTTTTTAAATGAATCATAGTCATCCTAGGCAACACTAAGTACAGGACACAGTGACAGTGACTTTACAAAACCGTGTCATGGGAGAAGTTGTTTTTGTTGGAGATTTGCATGTGGAGAAGCAAGTTGTTTGAAGATGACAAAAACCTCACATAAAATACAACCTTGTCATCTCTTTAAAAATACTCAATGGTGTGGGTTCATTGTGATCTAGATTACCTCAATGTCAGTCAGAGAAATAATTTGAAGTCAAGTACAGAGGTTCAAATATATATAAATAATTGAGCAGTGATGTTATGCATATGTCAATGAACGTGTCATCTCATGACTTTTCAACTCTCCATTCCACGTAGTTGGTAACACTGCTTTGAAACTATACTTTTCCATTTGCAGAAAGATTTGTCATCCCACTGTTTTATCTAATTGCAAATGCATTAGCCTGGCTCTCTTATCCAGTTCATAAATATGTTTAATCAGGCTAATCCTTAAACAGGAGTCGCAGTTCTCAACATTGGAAAAACATGGTAATACAGATTGTCATCACAGTGTGAGTCTCAGAGTTGCTATGCTTTCTAACCCTTCAGAAGTGGAGCTGTTTGCCAAAAAGAACCCCAAGCAGATGCTGCGCCGACTAGAGGTCTTCCTGAAAGAGAGGCGGGCAGGTGGCATCCCTCGTGGGACATCGCCAGACCCTCAGGCCCAACAGCCCTCGCCCACCCTGGGGGAACGAGCAGCCAGAACCGGCACGGGACACGGAAGCAAGGGAAAGGAGATGCACTTCACAGGAGTGTGTGATCTACCGCCAGACATGGAGGGAGAAGCCAGGCTCATCTAAGCTAGTGTCTAAATGTGTGTGTGTGTGTGTGTGTGTGTGTGTGTGTGTGTGTGTGTGTGTGTGTGTGTGTGTGTGTGTGTGTGTG
>JAPTGZ010344345.1:0-11091 GCA_029814645.1 Fowleria isostigma | reverse complement strand
CTTCCAGTCCCTGGTGGACTGGGGGGTTATGGCCCTGTGGAGTGGTCATGAATGCGGGTATGTTAGCAACTTGACTACCGTTGTACATCACTACATTACAAATCAAATCACTCGGTACATACTCTCCACTCACAGACCTCAGTGTGGTCCAAAAATATGTTTTCGGGAGGGCAGCAGGTAGTCAGTGATAAGGTGAGGGGAGCTGACTTTCTCATAACTCCATCTACAGAGCTATAATCCACCACATCCTCTACAGGTCCATTGCGTTACTTTTTGAACTATGCTCAGCATGTATGTAGCCCATGTCGCCAAAATTTAATGGGGATTGGATCGGTTGGTTTTACCAATCTCTTAACCAGCTGAAATGTTGATATCAGGGCTGATATCCAATCCTAATATCGGATTGGTGTATCCCTAGTGAAGGCCAAAGCTAATGTTGACAAAATCCCTGTCCATATCCAGCGGCAACCCAGACAACTACAACATAACAGCAACCCTGCACCGAGTAACCCTGTATCCATCTACCTCACAGGCACGCTGAAATAATAGACACAATATGGTTTTATTTGGCCAAAGGCGTGTTTGGTACATACAGTGAGAAACGAGGGCTTCAGAAAAATAATCAAACCTCATTGGACAAGAAACATAACTCATAACTTTGGAGCTTTGTCTTAAACCCAGCATAAGTCATTGAATCTTTGCTCTGAGACATGTATTTCAAATGGCTTAAATGTCTCTGGTAGCCTTTTCAAAACCATTGTTATCAAAAGTCCATCACTGAGCGTCTCCCCTGCGTTTCTTAAGGCGGTAATCGCAGTCTCTGCTCTGACATATTCAGTGACATTTTCAATGGGTGACTTTTGCAGTGAGGTCAACTCAGTGTACAAGTTTATAACTCTGGGTTTACTTTTGCCCGTACAGTATTACCCGGAGAATCTTCAGCACCTTGCATCCGTCATCCGCCATGTCACACATTACCAGTAACAGGCTCTTACACAGGACAGCAACATTTACTCTACTCAGACAACATTTGGTCCCTCTCAAAAAAAAGAGTAAAAGTTTATTTTATTGAAAGAAACATCAATATTGTAACAATCTTTTTTTCTTTTCCTTGCATAATTTGTTGTTCAAATTAAAAATGACTTAGTTTCTGCTTGAATAATACAAATAAACTCAACAAGACTATTCCCTGAGACAATATTTATGTAAAAAAAAAAAAAAGGAAATGCGTAATTATCTGTATGATAATTACGATTTATGACAAAGTTGCTTTTTTAGAACTATTAAAAAAAGTTAAAAAAGTGAACATTTTAACAATATCAGTGTCTGAAATGAACACATCTGAAAACATTAAAATGCAAACTGTACAAAGTGCAAAAACACAAATATGTCACATTTTTATTTTCCAGTCCAATCCTTGTCCATTCTCCAAATCTAAATTCTTTGTCCAATCTAGTAACAGATCACCATGGCAACAGATTTGTTTGTTGTACGTATCAGGTGGAACTAATGTTTTGGCGTTGGAACACCTAATCTAATTTAGATTAGAATCTAATCTGTAGAAAAAAAACTAAAAAAACACCCAGGACTGATCCCATACTCCGCCCCCCGGCAAGCCTTGGGGGCCCGCCCCACAGTTTGAGAAACACTGCTCTATATTGAGTTTGGAGAACTCTACCCAAAGGGTAACTTTTACTGTTTTTAGAGGGGGACCAAGTTTATCTGAGTAGAGTAAATGTTGTTCAGGTAAATTTCCTGTGTTTCATCCAGAAACTGAATGAGTTCTGCATAGACATTTTTCTCATCATCAGGAGCAGGTTGGTTTAAAATCATGTCCTTTAACTGTTTGCAGTCAGAAGTGTCCCAAAAAACTATTTCTCCCATCGCTCACAATTTTTGTTATCTCCATCAAAATGGCTGCTTGACTGCATCTTTGTCCTTTTTACTCATGTTGGTGTTGAATCACTCCAACTCAGTGTCAGGTATACACAGCAGGTTCTACACATTTACTCATTCATTCATTTTCTGAACCCGCTTTATCCTCACTAGGGTCATGGGGGTCGCATGGAGCATATCCCAGCTACTAAAGGGTGAAGGCGGGGTTCACAATTCCATACTTTTTCAAGACCCTAATTTTTTCATTATTCTGAATATGTATGGCACCAAATAATCTCCAGAAGATTATAGCGAGGTAATGTAATAAATAAAGACCAAACCCAGATAAATTCAGTGCATGGCTTTTTTATTTTAAATTGTGATTTCACACAAAGTATGTATTTATCTTTCTTTACCCATTCAGATCTTTATCCAACCAGCGTTTATATTTGGGATTTATGAGCCAGTCATCAGAGATTTTTCATCTACTCATTATGAGTTCAATGATCATGCAAGGCATGTTGAATAACTCACCATCAGTGTGTGGACATCACCTGTCCATCAAAGCAATAGTGAAACATGACGACACCTGGGCGGAGCTTAGAATGGGTTGGAATAGGATAAGAGCAGAAGGCGGAGCATTCAACTTGTCAATCTGCCCAAATGTTTTCTGGGATGTGTAGTCTACTGTGTGTTTGTAACATTTTAGCTGCACTAGCAGGCACTAAAAAAAAACAAAAAAAAACAAAGCAGATCAATGCATTTTTTATTTAGATATTCCTAATTTTGTGTTTTAGAACATTTCCCAAACTTTTAAATTTGTGACCCTCAAAATAACAGTGATGGAGACTGGGGACTCCCACCATCCCCAAAGTGACTGAAATGTGTGAGGCATATTCATAAGGCATAACAACACAAAAGATAAGCCTGACAGCCATCATACAATTTTAACAATACTGTGGCATAAATCTGCCAGATTGCATCGTGGGTACTAAACATTTTACTCATTGTGTTCTGTTTTATGCTCAGGGGATCAAGGAGGATTTTGTGTTAATGTTTATTGAGGTTAATGTGTCTGTTTTACAACATTTATTGGTCTTGATGTGTTCAGGGAGAGCATCTTTAGCCACAGCCAAATCATTTTTGACCCCCCCTTGTTGGCATCTCATGACCCCCTGGGGGGTCCCAACTCCCACTTTGGGAATCCCTGTTAGAAAACAGAACAGTGGTAACGGTCTTGGAAACATAAATAATTTTCCATACATTTGTTTTGCATTTTCCATACTTTTCCAGACCTGGAAATTTATAAAATTCCATACTTTCCATACTAGCGTAGGAACCCTGATGCAGTGAACGTGGCAACTTCCACCTTGCTCTGACTCTGGACCCGTAACCTGTTTAGCAGAACCTACTTTTCCACAGTATTCAACGTAACATATCATAGTGGATGTTTTTGCTCTTTGTGTGAACACCCACATTCATGGGCACACACTAGTTTGTTTTTCACATGTGAAGGCCATTTATTAATTAAAGGTCAAATAATCTCATGTGGGTCACAGTGGTTGTCATAGCAACATAAACAGATATTCTCAGGGGGCATACTAAAACGAACAAAAATCAAAATGGGAGCTCATCTCTCAACAGAAGTACTGCATGCCTCAGTGTGCTACCAAGCATTAGGGCTGCATGATATTGGAAAAAAATGACATTGCAATTTTTTTTAACCCTGCGAGATATATGTTGCAATATATAAAAATACTCAGGAGATATAATAGCTGTGTGGTGAAACAAATTAGTTGTCCCCTCTCGTTGTGGCAGCAGGTGTAAGGCACGGTCAACACAGAACACATGTTCCAATATGACATAATTTGTTAGATATATTTACATTTATTTATTCATTAGATATATTTACTAGCATATTTACTAGCTTTATATTTATTAGCAACATGAGAGGACACTTACTGCATTAGTTAGAGTTAAATAAACAGCCTGGACAAAAAAGTAACTACCTGGACCTACTAAGCAAATAGTTCAGATCCTTCCATGGGTAAGTACTGCATTGGTTCAAAATGTTTCAGCTGGAAGAACTATGATGCACTCTCATGTCTCTAATGTCAAACAGATTGGTCAATGCCAGGGTGGATCAGGATCATCAGGTTTGTGACAGAATGGTTCAGGGAGAATGAGACATCATTTTCACAAAAATTAAAAAATATTATGCACCTTATTGTGACACGACATAAGCATTATGTGGCAAAAAAGATGTCCTGATTCAGCTGCTCCTTTTCAGGGTTGTCACAGAGAATAAATCGCATGGTGATATGGCATATGATTTTACATCAGGATTACCCTTTCTGACAACCGGGCTTGGGGCCGGCCGGGAATTGTACCCCAGCCTCTCGTGCAGCAGGCAGGGACCCTACCACTGAGCCATCTCACCCCAGTCCTAGTGAATGCCTCCTGGAGTCAAAATCAAAGGTGGTGCAGTCAAATTTTGCATGTGCAACTTTTTCTTTGACCAGGCAGTGTACATTTTGTCTCGAGACAACGATTTTCACATAAGTGCATGTGCTGATGATTAGTGCATGGACTGAATTTTTTGGGTGTGACAGAAAATATCCTCTAATTCTGGAATGGACCTTTTTTTTTTTTTTTTTCTTGAGGTGGAGGCTTTAGATAAGCCTGTTTGACCTTTTTGCCTCTTCCTGCACTGTATTGGCTTTCTTTTATCTTCCTCATGTTTGTGTTTTCTTTTATCTGTGCAAAAAAAAAAAGTATTGCTCACACATACATTGCAATGACGATGCTCAAACAGTATAATGTGCTGCTCTACTGAGCATTTAATTCAATAAGTCAAACCCAAACATGTCAAACTTGCTGATAACTTAATGATCAGTTGTGCAAACACTCACACACCAAGCCATGGTTTGTCTTTATAAACCCAGCCATATTTGTAATCAGCATCAACTGGATTCAATTAGTGCCGCTGCACGCATCCCTCTTCTAGTGAATTAAACGACACAAATCCATATTCAATGTTTTGTAATGATTTAATGGCGACGGCTGTACACCCTGCATGCCTCTGCATGTTGGAACTGACCTCCTCAATTAGTCCCGCATTCACTCTACAAAATCTCCACATCAACAGATAAAGAGGAGGAGTGTTGGGAATGAAAAAAACGCATGCATGCATTCCCCATCCTAATAAGTCTGTCTCATCAGAACAGCTTCAAAATGAATAATTATGCTTGTGATTTGTAAGTCATTTTACAGCGAGCTCAGTCTTTAGGTTGGGAACAGCTGAGTGATTAAACGGACTTGGCCAGGCCTTGGCAGCGCCTCACCTTCCTGCACCTGGCTTCTCTAACCCCCCCTCTTGGTTTTACCGTTGCTCCTTCATGCTTTCCCTCCATCATGTTCCGTTTTTGTCCTCATTTACCTCCCTCTCTCAGCTCATTACCCTGTCGGTTTTTCTTCATCTCACCTCGTCCTGCCATTTGCCGGCGTCACGAGGCAGTGCCCCGGCCGCTTGCTGTCGTGGAGGGGAGCTAATAATCCATAATTTACAATAACACTCGTTAATAATTAAGGGAATTGGAGCGTTCGGAGAACTCCAGCGCAATTACCCCTGAAGCCAACGCTGCGGCTGCAAGGGCTCACGTTGTGGTTTAGCAGCTTTATTACAAAACGCTAGCATCGTATGGTGGAGGAGAAGAGGAGGAGGCCGGTGGGAAACGGCCTGAGATTGACCTGGAGGGGGAGGGGCTGGGAGGGGCATGGTAGACAGAAAGATGAGCAATGGGATCACCTCCTGCCATATGCTTTTCCTATGCACAACCCCTGCTATCAGTTTTCATGGCAGACCGAGGCAGAGATAAGGAGGTAAAGCCACGCTGGTTGGAGCTTTATGTGACAGGCTGATGGTTGGGATGTTGGATCTGTTGGCGCATTTAACCCCGGGCTCCGGAGTGACATTCCAAATACAATCTGACAGGTAGCGTTGAAGGGGGTCCTTGTCTGAAATGTGATAGGTAGACAGAACAAGGGAGGTCCTTCAGCTGGAGGTTGACACGCTAAAGGAAAACGGTACACTCTTAGAAATGAGGGTTCCACAGGGGTGAGGTTTTACACAGCATCATCTGGTTGGAAGAACCCAGTTATAACACGGGTTTATTTCATTTTATTGTTTATTTTAACCTTGTGCACTCCATATGCAATACTGGTTATATATATTTCATTATATGTTCACAGATATACACAGAGAATTTGCTGTAAACACTTTAAACAAAGAAAATTTTACACAAACAATATGCATCGAGAAATATACATAAAGACATTCACATAATACGTGAATATCCAGCAATTCACTATTAAAGTACAATCCTAGTAGCCCAAATGACAGTGAGAAGAAGTAGAACTTATTTACCACCACCCCCAATTTTACTACTTAACCCATACAGACATAGTGTGACATTTGTGGCACCTCCCAAATAATTTTTTTATTGAACCTTCTTTACATGGTTTAGCACCGTTCATTGTAACATTATCTTCTGTATTTTGTGTTTTTTCAGTGAAAATTAGGTATTTCCCAACATTTAATTTACTAATCATGTAGATGTTAATAAAAAATTGTGTATAAAATGAAAAAAAAAAAAAAAAACTGAAGAAAAAGTGACTTTTTCAGCAACTCTCATTAATTGAACATCAACTCAATATTATCCTCTGCATTTTGCATTTATTACTGTAAATTATGTATTTTCCTATATTTGAATATATTTGGATGTTCATGAAAACTCAGTAAATTCAATGGATGTTATATCAAAACTTGAATAAAAAGTGACTTTTTCAGCAAATATATTAATAACTGAATATCAATCCAGTGTCCATCCACTGTCATTCATCCAACTCCATGGGTTTTACTGGTGAATCAATGTTGGAGAAGATGATGGTGTTTCCACAGTAATTACGGAGCCTCTGAACATCCAAATGGGTCATATATTATGACCATGAAAAGATGAATAACTGTGTTTTGCACCAATTATTGACATGTATTAGTGGATCAAGAAGGATTAAACAATTTATATCAGTACTTGGTTTTGGTAGATAGTGGATGTTTGGGTCTTTATGGTTAAAAAAAAGGTTAAATATAGATAAAATTTCATTTGGAAACAGGTGCAAAAGTAGAGCTGGATCTTTATGGGTTAATCTTGTACGGTTGTAATGTTATCCAAAAAAATTTGCTGTAAACATGTATTAGTACACCAAAATTAACTTTAACACGGTGTATAGAACACAAATGTACCCAATCAAGAGAAATGTACACTAATTTAACACAACAGATTGTAGGCACCGAAATTAGTAATTTTATAGAAACTGAAAAGAAATGTAAAATACATCCAATAAATTGTGTCAATAAATAAAATAAAAGTAAATAAAGATCACGAAACAAAACACATATATAAGAAGAAGAAAGAAAAGTACCATATTTTTCAGACTATAAATTGCACCAGATTATACGTCGCACATGACAAAAAATGGATTATGAAGAAGAAAAACATATATAAGGCGCAGCGGAGTACAAGACGCAGGACCAGCCAAACTATAAAAAAAAAAAGCAACTTATAGTCTGAAAAATACGGTAAGAAAAGATTAATCTCATTTTAAATTAATAAATGTTTCAAATACTCGCACTGGACGACCCTCACCCTCCAATATTTGCATCCTGTTTGAGAAACACTGGTTAAGCCCAGCTGACATCTTTGAGAATAGAATAGAATAGAATAGAATAGAATAGAATAGAATAGAATAGAATAGAATAGAATAGAATAGAATAGAATAGGTCTTTAATGTTGTCTGTACAGGTGCACCAAAATTGAAAAGTGCAATCGACTTTAGGTGCCATTATAAATAGTATATATAAAAACAACGTAAAAAGTTATTTTTAAAATAAAAGAAGTACCTTAAATAAAAAAAATAAAAAAGCACAAAAGTGCAGAGTGTAAAAACAATAAAAACATCATCATATAATAAATACCATCCCCACAGTGCACACCTCTATTTATTTACATCTGGCTGTATTTAGTGCAATTATGGCTCATTCCAAACTGGGCCATAAAGGGATATGGCTTTGACGAGGTGTTACAGAATTTAGTCAAATAATCAAAACTAGCATCCTACAAGCGGTTAAATTTTGGACATCTCCAGAGTACGTGTACCAGGGTAGTACGTCCTTGTTGACATCTGTCGCATGTCAAGTACCATTTAGGCTAGCTAGAATATAACTACTCTGATAAACATTATGAGACTGAAACTAAAGTTCTCTTGTCTGTGAGGAGCAATCAGTGTGGCCATATTGGACTAATCAAGACTCTTAACGAGCTTTGCTAATGAGGATCCTGTGACGGAACATTCCACCATACAAGAGTGACAGGAAAATAAGCTTTCAGCGTCAGGCATCACCTCCACTTTCCTCCCCTTCATTTCAGAGGAATGACGGGTGAACTTTAGATGCAACTCGATCCCGTTGAGCCGCCTCTCCTCCTCGGACTTACCAGGGGTCAAAGGTCAACCTGGCCTCTCCTAGTCTAAACTCCTATGGCCTGACTCTAACCCCTGTGGGCCTCCTTCGCCTGCCCTCTTTACTGACTGGAGAGTCAATCGACACTGATTTGGCAGCACTCCAGGTCAAAAGGTTTGACTGGAATTTCCAGCCAGAATCACTACACCTAATTACCTTGTTTTTTGTTCTAATCACATTTGACACGGCTCCCTCCTTCCCTCCTGTCCCCAGCTCTGCGGTTTACTGCATACTCGGAGAGAAAAGTAAGGAAGGGCTCTTACAGTTTGCATAATGAGGCTGAGATGCACCATTTATAGGTGCCTGACGGCTTTTAATACATATAAATCACAAGGCCCAAGTTTCAAAAGCCTTGTAATTTCCGTGTACAAGCTGCATCCCATCACTCAGCTGTATCAGCACTGCAGAATAAATTGCTTACATAAGGCCGAAGTGCCTCGCTTGTACTTAAAAAGGAAAGGTTCAAAATGAACATTGTTTCCGTGCCTCAGTCCCATCCGGATGCTCAGGATGCAGCATCATTTGAATGTGAACCCTGGAGATCTAAAGGGGTGGGATGGAGGGGGGGGGTGTAGGAACATTAGAGGGAGGAAAACGAGGCGAACGGGGAAGAGAGGGAAACAAATGTGAGAGCCGTCGTGCATGAAATTAAAAGATACCTCCAGAATAGTCCTGGTTGCGCTGCGTTATGGCGGGGCCTCCTGGAACCATGTCTGCGTTGTGTTTGTCTGCAGAGGAGGCACATGTGAGACGCTGTAACCTTTAAGGAATGTCCAAATCGATAAACCTCTCCACTTCCCCACATCGCAGCACTGCTGTAGCCTCCAGCTACAGGAACCTAGGATCTGGGATATATTTTCTGTGCCACTTGTTCTGCTTTGAACTCTCTGGTGTTGTTGGGGAAATCCTCAGCAGTTACTTTATTTTCCCAAAATCCCTGTGTCCTTGTTTTTCAGTTTGTTCTCCCAGGACAGTCTGCCTGAAGCTGGACTAGATATAACCGTGTGGCCTGACGCAAACCACCAGGCAACATAAGAACAGGCCCCAGGAGCTGGATTTGCCCGACTGATACTAGATTTTGTGGCTGATACTGACATTGATTTTTGGGAGTTTCAAAACCGATTATTCTCTCTTTATTTTGGCTTTCCTCTCACCCTCAATCCAATCCACTTTATTTAAATTACACATTTAAATAACACAAGGTTACCAAAGTGATGTACAACACAAGAAAACATCAAAAACAAAAAGACACTTCAAGACAGAACTAAGACCATACAACTCTCATACTTGGTTAAACTCCTAGGAATAAAAGTGACCTTTAAGGTGAGATGGAAGGTTCCAGAGGAGACATTTTGACATGGGTGGGTAACCCATTCCACAGTTTAGGTGGCAGCATCAAGAAAGCTCCTTCACCTCTAGTTTTTTTTTTTGCTTTAGAAACAAATAAAAAAAAAGCTGATCTCAAACTTTTTACAGCGGAGTACCCCCTGAAATACATATTTTTAGTTAAGTACCCTCAACTCTTCAGTGTTTTTGATTGAAAAAAAAAAGTTCCTGTGTCAAAGGTGTCCATTTTTATTTTCAAATCTTTGTCAACAAACATATATTTAACTTTTATCTATTAAAAATATCAAATCTTTATAAGTAGATTTTGTGTGCAAATTATAAACTGAAAAGTGCATTGATGAGAAAAATGAATTAATTGGTCATTAATGAATAAATGAACCTTTCATCAACAAAACATAATTACCTAATCAAATACTCAACTTGAATAAAGAAATTAAATTTTGAAATTAAATAAGGTTGGGAGTGTTAATTTTATTATAAAATGTATTTATTGTGTTTTACATTTCAGAATTTTTTTTATAATTTATTTTGTATTCAGTACACAATGATTTATTGAATGTATTTTCCCAAAAAAATTCAAAGTACCCCTAGGCTTCTCCCAAGTACTCTTGAGGGTGCACGTACTCCCATGTGAAAAAGACTGGCCTAGGGGAGTACACCATTCTAAAACACTATTGGGACTGGATTAGTTTTACATAGGTACGTGGGATAATGCCACTTTTCCACAAGATGTCGATAATATTCTTGGCCAATTCACATGGGATAAGAATATCTGTAAAACTGCCAAAAGTAGGAGGGATCAATCCATTGATGCACCGCTGTCTCTTCCTGTCATCATGTGCATATGACATTATTTTCTTCATATTAATATTGTCTGATAAAACAGATGATTAAGCTCCTAACATTTTTTATTAGCCACATTGCCCAGCTACATTGCTTATCTTATCTAAACCAATAAGAAGTTCCTCTTCCAAGTGCTTTCAACCTTTTGCTACTGAATCGTGTTTGTTGTACGTCAATTCTGACAGTACACAAAGTTTCACATACACTTCTGTTATTCTTCAAGAGCCTACATGTTTGAAAATCTGCTAAAAACCACTTGTATGTAGAAAGGATATGATAAAGTATCTCCACACATATTAACCTTATAATGCCAAACATCATATTTGATACATGAGTTTTATTTTTTTTTCCTTGAAAAATTAGATACAATGCAATACATGGATAATCCACCAGAGGGCAGTAATGAGTTCACCAGAGGCCTTTCCAGTGATACGACAAGATGTCTTCCA
>JAPTGZ010344336.1:0-11092 GCA_029814645.1 Fowleria isostigma | reverse complement strand
CAGGTGTGTTGGAAGAGGGAAACATCTAAAACATGCAGGACTGTGGCTCTCCAGAACCAGGGTTGGCCACCCCTGAGCTACATGATCAGTGAATTAAATCCAGAAAAATAGCCAATTTTCACAAAAAAATGCAAAATACAGAGGATAATAATATAATAAATGTCAGCATACCTTTATATAGGTGCCGAGTTTGAAGTAAATTGAAACAAAATTAATCTTTTTATGTACATTTGAAATTTTAGCTATTATAAGAAAATGGGAGAATTTTTTTTTTTTTTTTTTTTTAATGTCATAAAACATTTGAACTTTGACCTACTTTTCCCAAAATGTAACCACATCAATTTTTGGTCACTGGCAATCTATAAACCAAATTTGATATAAATTCAACTGATAGTTTTGCTGTTAGGGGGTTAACAACAAACAAACTGGGGGGGATACAATAAAAAAAAAAGTTAAGAAGGTGACAACAGAGAAAAAAAATATACATTTTCACTTAATCTCATTTCATTTTATTGTTTATTTTGAGCTTGTGCACTCCATATACAATACTTTTATACACATTTTATTATTTGTACCCAGATATATGAATTTGCTGTAAACACAATATACATAGAGAAATTTACATAACAATGTGCAGAGAGAAATATACATAGAGACATTGGTTATAAACATGTGTACACAATATACATAATTCATGAATATATACAATAATTTACTATTAATATACAACCCTAGCAGCCTGAAAGGGAGTGAGAAGTCAAACTTATTTACTCCCACCCCGGTTTCACTGCTTAAACATGTATGATTGCAATTTAGTCAAAGAAATTCACTGTACGCATGCATTATTACACCAAAACTAACTTAAACACAATGGACAGGACACACATGTACCCAATCAAGAGAAATTAATATTAATCCAACAAAACAAATTATAAGCACCCAAATGAGTGATTAAAAAAAGTAAATATAATAAAGTAAAAAATAAATAAAAATCAAAAACAAAACACACACATATTGAGAAGAAAAGAAAAAAATAGGAAAAATAAGAGGGAAAATTAAAAAAAAAACAAAACAAAAAAAAACCCACCACATGACCTTCAAGGCCCTTTATCTCTACACTGTTTTAAAACCATTTCTTTATGTCCTTATCTAAACTAATGTGTGCTGTTTTGAAGTTGATACAAAGGTAGTTCTTGGTCTTGAAAGGTTAAAGTATCTAAATTAAAGTAAAAAGGTACTGGTAGTGGTACTTATTGCTGCGTGTTCCTTAAGTTAGAATAGAACTGGGATAGAAAGCTTTTAAATTTTCTGCTCTCGCTGCCTGGAATAATTTACAGAAGGAGACTAAACTTGAGGAATTGCTCTCTTTTCACACATTCAAAGTCATTTTAAATGAATGGGAAAAGCATCAATCTGGATGTAGATGCTTTTTTAACTGATTAAATGAGGTTTTGCTTTGAGATGCTTTTAAGGAACGTTGTTGTTACACTTTTAGCGCCTTTTAAAACAATGGTGGTGTTTTATGTGCATGTTTTTATCTAGAGTTTTTTATGTCTGTCTTAGTACTATCTTTTGTTGTTTTGTATACATATTTTAACCCTTTCACACATAGTGGTCACTCCAGGGGACAGTAATTCTACAGCTGTTCTCTTGTATATTCATGGGTTTTGTTGCTTTTGTTCCATATCAGCCAACACAGTGGACACTTATGCATCATCCCATACACGACAATTCATAAAATACTGTTGTTCTTGATAAACCTGATACGGACTAACATGTTTGTGTAAATCACTTGATAGTTATTAGATTGTAATTAACAGGGTTTTTTGTTTAAAATGGTTTTTTTTGCATATTATCTTCATGAAGTGAGTAATTAGTATTAGAGTATGTTAAAATGTGAGAAAACATCAGATAAGCAGCATTAAAAATGTTTTTATTTCATAGTTTTCACACAGTATATTATTTTCTGATGACGGATTTTAAATACTTGTTTTTTTGCTTCAACAATTAAGCGCATGGTGTCCAACTGAGTGGACATTTTTGTAACTACATGAAAAATTCATTCATAAAAAATTCAATTGCATTGTTTTTTCATGCATAAAGAGGAAGAAATTCACTCAAGAAAAAAATATTGACTAAGTTGCTCATAATTCATGCACGAAAGGGTTAATGCATAGTGTTGATGTATGGTTGTAATTTTTATTCTGTGTAACTTCTGCTGCTGCTTCAGTCTTGGCAAGGACACTCTTATAAAAGAGATTTTTAATCTCAATGTGCTGTTTTTCTCCTGGTTAAATACAGGTTATGAATGAATGAACTGGATAAGTATTATTACTGAAAATGCAGGAGAGGAAAGTTCCACAAGTTTTCCCAAACCCCGCCTACTTTACCTCCTCTGCGACTCCCGCAAACAGGGTCTGAACCCAACAGCGAGCGCAACACCGACTAACTTTTATGTGAAAGCCCCATAAAAACACAACACTGCTGACAGTCATTAGTCCCAGTGAGAAAGATCTCCAGCAGACAATAATATATATATATATATAAATAAAACAGCAGGCTTGGAACAGCTCCACCTGCGGCAGTGAAACAACCGCCGCTCACATGAACGCATCACCACACAGATATAATAACTGCGGCAGAGTGGCGGACTCATCAGTAATACCAGGAAATATCTGTTTTCGCACGGCAACATTATTAGGATACCTGGCAGCTCCATTAGTGTGTGTGCATGTAAAGGTCAATAAACCAAGTGTCTGCTCATTACCGACCCCGACATCAAGAGAGAAAACACAAAGAGGGAAAGTTGACACGTGGAGGAGTTCCCCTGCTACATTTGTCACATCTCCTCCTGCAGAGCTGTCAGCGCCCTGCACAGGAGGAGGAGGAGGAGGAGGAAGAGGAGGAGGAGGTGGAGGGAGCCCGGCACATTTCCAGAATAAACCCAACAGCACAAACCTCTTAATTACTGAATAATTTATGGAGTCTTTAAAGAAAGGAGCAGGAGTGTGTTATCAACAGGAGCCCCCGGTAATGAGGCTGGGCAGGAGTGTGAGCAGATGGGAGGATTCTTGCATGATAACCGTGTGTGATGCAAGCTCACTAATGACTTACTGTAAAAGACAGTGTGACGTGACTGTGTGTATATGTGTGTGTGTGTGTGTTTGTGCGTGCACTTACAGTTATGCGAGTGTGTGTTGCGTGCGTGCAGTCATCAGTTATGCAGTCGAGTGTGACATCTGGAGAACAGAAGCAAGAAAAGCCCTCGAAGAAAATTCGCAAAGTGAGCCGACACTCAAACTTCTCCAACTTTACACCAACGCAAACGCACACACAAACATGTACAGTGTTTCCCTCCATCTGTCCAATCGAAAGACCTGGAGTGTCATCAGGAACTATTGTGATGTGACATGTTTGAAGAGCTACCGTCGTGAATTTAACCCTAAAAAGGCTCAGAGGAGTATTTGGGACCTTCTGCATCTCATTTATTTATTCTGTTTTTCTATCATGTTGTTTATCAGACTGACTTGTGACAAAAAAAAAAAACTTAGGCAAAAAATGCGGCCCAGAGCGTTGGAAATGGAGCAAAACATACATTACAAAAATGCGCAGCCTGGTCTCAAAATATGTGCTATTATCTGGATTCACATTCTGATGCACTGATTTTGTTAAAGTTGCAAAAATACAGCCAAACGTTTCCATCCAAAAGGAATTGGGACCTCTAAAAATCATACTAGACAATCAAAACTACCTCCACAATCTCATAAAAATCAAATGGCACTCTGTAATTGTTTGGCATACATCTATGTATGTGTTTGGATAAGACAAGACTAGACAAGATGGTTTGTTTGTCATTGTACATAGGATACAACATTTTTTTTGGCATCACAAAGGTCAGATCAGAAGTATAAAACAGTAAAAATGAGATAAAATTAAATACAATTTGATAAAACATTAGATCAGCAGCATGATACTATACAGTAAGTGCAAATAAAAAGAAGATATAAGATTTTTTGATCTCACCATGGGGAAGTAAAGGAAAGACAGAAAACAGAAATATAAACTTGTGAAACATAAAATATAAAGAAAGGAAAAAAAAGCTATTTATATAAATGTAGATTTTAATCCTATCTACATATTTCCATATGGTTGCACATGTCCATGGTGTGTTCTAAGTCTGATGCTGTCGGGTAAATGACCTGAGTGTATGTAGAATGTGTTTTACTTGAGTTTACTTGATTGTACTGTTTTATATGAGCTATGTTTGTTTATGTTGGACTAAAGATTGAAACGAACCATGAGTATAAACGTGTGTGTTGGCACGTATTGTGTTTATTAATATGCACTTTCCCTTTGGAGAAAAAACAAAACTTCAAACTAAAGCATCTGTTCAGTTCTTTGAGGGTCATAGTAACAGTAACTGACATTTATGATAACTTCTGCAGAGTCTGTGGGAGTATCGTTGTCCAGGTCATGTTTTTTTTTTTTGTCTCTTAACCAAGAAATTAAACATTTTCAACCATAAAACAAGTCCAGATGAAGTTTGAAAACAACTAAGGATTGCACTCATTCACTCAGTTTCTCTCTCTCTCTCTCGCGTCCCCGATCGGGTCAAAACACAACGCAGAGCTAATTACCACTTAGCTCCGAGAGACCCCGACCCGGACCGACGTCTCCGACTCCTTCTAAGTTTAACTCAAAGGAGATCGGCGGCTAATTACCGAGGCAGAGACGAGAAACCTGAGGCGATGACAGCAACTGGAAGAAGAGGGAAGAAAAGTCCCTGCTGTCACAGTCACGATTAAGAGGTTATTTTTGTTGTAGAGTTTGTTCAAATCACCTTAATACAATTTCTCAATTTGTGACAACTTTCTGTAAATAAGCGCCTGTTAATGATGACTGATGGTTAAATAATGTTTCAACCATGAAACAAGTACAAATTATTCCGTCCACATGTGTCACTCAGTTGGCAGCTGTCAAACGCGCTGAAAAACCGAAACATCTGTTCGTTTGGATTTCGCTCCGTTTGCTTTGGAGATCTTTTTGCGGCTGCCAACACATGTTTTTGAGTCTCTCATCCGAAACAAAGACTATGTCACAATAACACCAACCGACAAGATTATTACTAATGTTTAAAAGTGCATAAATCATCATGTTCGTTTGAGATATTAGTGTTTTCTAAGGTTCTGCCAAGAAAAGATGTAAATGGGTTTCCAATATTTCTGGTTTAAATGTGAAATGTAAGAATAGATAATCAGCGTCACATCGTCATCTGAGATAACACCTGCGTAAAGGAACGGGAAAAGAAATGAAAATAAAAAAGGTGCAGCTAAAAGCTTCTACTGATCTAAAATGTTTAATACATGTTGATCCACTAATCCTATCAATATACGTAATTATTTGGTATAAAAAGAAGTATTTAATCCTTTTATGGTCATCAGATATGACCCATTTGGATGTTCAGAGGCTCCATAGTTACCGTGGAAACACCATCTTCTACAACACAGGTGTTACACATGTGGCCCGGGGGTCTGTGGGATGAATTTGTGAAATGCAAAAATGATGAACTCATTGTAGTTCAGGAGCCACATACAGACATACATTTTCTTCTTGGTCTGCTGTGAAAAAACAACATTACACTATGAAAATATGTACATTTACAAACTATCCTTTAACAATAAAATGTGAATTACCTGAAATGTCTAAAGAAAATTATGTACAATTTTAACAATATTCTGCCTGTTACTAAATATTTTTTGTATTTGTGGATTCACTGTGATCTGTAAGTTTTGTTACTAATAAGCTGAGACATAATATTATACAAACTCTAAAAGTTACTCAATTTTGACAATATTCTGCCTGTTGCCACATGTAAGTTAAAGAATAATGTTAAAATTGCATTTATTTTTTCATTAAAAAAATTCAGTTTTTTCAGATTATTCACATTTGTTGTGAAAGGATAGTCTGTAAATGTTAATATTTTTTTATTGCTCTAAAAAAGAGGAAAAAGTTGTCTTTTACAGGGTATTATTCTAGTATTTTACTGGGGTCTGTTTCACAAAGCAGGTTTAGTGAAAACTCTGAGTCTGTTTACCCAGAAATGAGGGAAACTCAGTTTTTCATTTCCCAAAGGGAGGTAACTCAACCCAGAGACAGAGGGGTAACTCCAGCCTGTTTCACACAGAGATGGTAACTTAATCTCTCAGTCAGTTACCATAGTAACAGACTCTGTGAAACTAACCTGATCAGGTTTTTTCTCAATGAAACCTCGAGTTTCTCTCTGACTCCGCCCCCCTTTCAGCCACACGTGACATTTGATTTCCGCATTCATTCAGTCAGCAGAAGTTTTAGTGAAACATACAGTAGTTCTGCCATCTGGTATTTAAAAAAAAAAACAAAACAGTCAGTAGGCCAATAGTAGAGGTTGACTTTTTTGCACGAACATGGCATGTCCTTTTGACAATGATCCCGTTGATGAAGGTGCAGCATTACTGGAAGGAAATTAAATTATTCGGAGACAGTCATCAGACCGCACATTAGATGTTTTGACATTTCCAGACAGTTCTCTTTTTGAGCAGTACCGTTTCACAACACAATCTACATAACCTAATCCGTCCTTACATTTGAACATTACCAGCCGTAGTCATGCTTAATTTAGTTTAATTTATTTCATTTGAAGCTCATGCACTCCATGTACAGTGGTCATTCCATATACATGAACAATAATGAATACTGTTCATATACATCTCATACATGTGTACACAGACATACATGGAAGGATTGTGCACATGTGCAAAAAGAACAAGTAGACTTATAGAACATGCATATAAAACTACACAGAGAATTATAAAGGAAGATTATGCATGTAAAAATACATAGAATCTGTAGAATATACACAAGGAGCATACACTCACCAAGGTTATAATTATTAATGAAATCATGTATACATGATTTTCACTGAAAAGACACAAAATACAGAGGATTATATTATAATAAATGGTGATAAATCCCTTTAGAAATGTTAAAGAGAGAAAAATTCATTTGGGAACTGACAAAAAGCATCACTGGGTCTTTATGGATTAAATCTATTGTTATTTACAGAGGAATAATGTAAAGACAGACCACAACACATACTAGAGGATGAGAATAAAACATGAATCACATAAACAGCTGTGATCAGTCCGACCTGTTCCTCAGACTGCGACAAACTGATTTAACTGGTCAAAGGTCAAGGACTCTGATCTGTTAAAGACTCATTTTTGCGTGTAACTGAAGAATTTATTTACAAATTATAACAGAATTCCACATAAATAAAACAAAGAAACAGTGACATTTTCGATCCAAAAGGTCAATTTCACTGTGACATTATCGAATTGATGCAAAAGCACCTTTTACTCTTTAATCTCAATGTTAAGGCAGTGAAATACATGTGAATATTCTCATTATAATTGGAAATAAAATCAGTGCCTTTTGATGTCTGAGTTATGGATATTAACTGCTCTCCACTTTATGACTGTGTATACATATTTTTGCTGTATTTTTCCTTTTATTATGGAGTGGAAGTTGGAGTCGGGGAAGTAATTGCGTGATGACAAGTTAACCCCAGAGATTATATGCATAGACAGGAAGTATTTCAGTAAATCTCCATGTTTCTGTGATGTTTAGTAGTTTGGGCAGAAACCCTCAGCACCGACAGAATCTATCTAAACGAAAAAACAATGAACATCCTTAGACCAACAAACCCAAAGACAGAAAAAGAAAATAAATCAGAGTGTAATTCCAAAGTATGACGGCCTATGAGGGCCACATAAGAAAAACAAATTGCTTGTCACTACGAGAATAAAGTCATAATATGTCAAGAATAAAGTAATAATATTACAAGAATAAAGTCGTAGTTAAAAAAAATTGTAATATTTTGAGAATAAAGGCATAATATTAAGAGAATAAAGTCGTAATATTAAGAGAATAAAGTCATAATATTTTGAGAATAAAGTCGTAATATTTTAAGAATAAAGTTGTAGTTTAAAAAAACTCGTAATATTTTCAGAATAAAGTCATAATATTAAGAGAATAGTCATAATATTTTGAGAATAAAGTCATAATATTTTGAGAATAAAGTCGTAATATTTCGAGAATAAAGTCGTAATATTTCAAGAATAAAGTTGTAGTTTAAAAAACTCGTAATATTTTGAGAATAAAGTCGTAATATTAAGAGAATAAAGTCGTAATATTTCAAAAATAAAGTCATAATATTACAAGAATAAAGTCGTAGTTTAAAAAAAATCGGAATATTTCGAGAATAGTCGTAATATTTTGAGAATAAAGTTATATTTCGAGAATAAAGTCATAACATTATGAGAATAAAATTGTATTTTTAAAAACTCAAAAATAGTGTACATTTATGAGTCATAATATTTTGAAAATAATTTGATGGTCAGTTTCCTGTTACAGCGAACGCAAAACAAATTCACTTCTGTTGAATTGGACCAACCTTATTCTTGTAATATTATGACTTTATTCTTTAAATTTTATAACTTTATTCTCGGAATATTATGACTTTATTCTCGAAATATTACGAGTTTTTAAAACTATGACTTTATTCTTATAATATCATGACTTTATTCTCGTAGTGACAAGTGATTTGTTTTTCTTATGTGGCCCTTATACACCATTGTACCAAAGAAATGTAAGAATTTATTGTGAAAAATTTTGTTTTCTCGTTACATTTATAACCTCACTAGGCCCATCTGCTGTGTAACATCAGACCTGCTGCTGTTAAAGTTAGTAGACTGACCTTTTACTGGTTAACAAACATGCCTTTGACTCAACAGGCCGAAGAAAAAGTTCTTCGGTAACTTGTACTTTAGGGCATGACCTAAAATGTTTGCAGCCAGCCCTATATAAACCCTGTGCCATGTGTTTGGAGCGAGGCGACCAGAGTAAAATCAGATAGAAAGATATAACAATGTCATAACCGCTGCCCCTGTATTAGGGGAATAAAACTTGAATTGAGGACCAACATCGGCTCTTCACGTCTCAAGTCAGTGGTTTAATGACCGAGACAGGAACCGGAGCTCCCCCTACTGTCCATCTGACCCGGATGTGCTTAACCAAAACAAAATGTCCTTTCACAGTAATAAAACATAACATATTTTAATCACAGAAAAACATCTGAACTGTCCATTTTAGTATGAAAATACTCTTATAACCTTAAATTTACTTATACCATTGCTTACTATATTATTTTAATCCCCGACAATGATAATGTATTAACTAATTAACCCTTTTGTTATTCTTAACATTACATCATTGTCACATGTTTTATATTTAAACCTGATCAGAGTGCTGCCTTTAATTGAGTTTGTGAGTGGTAACCATCACAACAATGCTGGTCTTTTCTTTTAAGGGTAATAATACATGGAGACGTTGAGTGTCAGCCTCCTTAAATCCACACCCACTCATGACAGTGACCCTCAGCTGTGGTGGAACACCGGTGCATCCACCCCCACCTCATTACAACCTGAGACTGTTAAAAATGCACTTATTTTTCTTTAGAAAATTCAGTTTACATTATTCTCTTTTTTTTTTTTTATGAGAGCATAGTTTGTAAATGGAAACATCCTGTAATTCTAATTTTTTGCACTAAAACTTAGAGAAAATTTTGGTGTGTGTTGACTCATGGGAATCTATTCATATTTCCCTCCTTCCTTCCATTTTCTTGTCTTTCTTTCATCTTTTTTCCATCCTTTCCATCTTCTAGTTTTTCTTTCTCTTATTTTTTTGTTTTTTCCATCCATCCTTCCTTCCTTCCTTCTTTCTTTTTCATTGTTGTTTGCTTCCATCCATCCATTCATCTTTCCCTCCTTCCTTCCATTTTCTTGTCTTTCTTTCATCTTTGTTTTTTCCATCCATCCATCCATCCATCCATCCATCCATCCATCCATCCATCCATCCATCCTTCCTTCCATCTTCTAGTTTTTTTTTCTCTTATTTTTCTGTTTTTTCCATCCATCCTTCCTTCCTTCTTTCTTTTTCATTGTTCTTTGCTTCCATCCATCCATTCATCTTTCCTTCCTTCCTTCCATTTTCTTGTCTTTTTCATCTTTCTTTGATTTTTTTTCCATCTGTTTATCCATCCCTCTTTTGTTCTTTTATTCTTTCTTTGTTTTCATCCATCCATCCATCCATCATCAAATGCCCAAAACACCTCCCCCGTAGGTGTCCATGAGGCATCCCAAACAGATGTCTGATCCACCTCAGCTGACCACTCTGGATGTGGAGGAGCAGTGGCTCTACTCCCAGCTCCTCCCTGGTGACTGAGCTCCTCCCCCTATTTCTAAGGGTCAAGGGTCAAGCCACTACAGTGGAAACTCCCTTTGACTGCTTGTATCCAGGATCATGTCCTTTCAGTCATGACCATAGGTGAGAGTAAAAACATAGACTGACTGGTAAATCGAGAGCTTTGCCTTTTGGCTCAGTTTCTTCTTCACTACGACAGACCGATACAACGACCACGTCACTGCACAGATGACTGATCCGCCTGTCAGTCTAATGTTCTATAGGTGTAACTTTCAGGTTATGAAAATATAGAATGGCCTTCATTTTATTTTGTATTGAAATCAAAAGTAACAAAAGAATGCATTCATAGTTACCTTGTAGGTTCTGTGTCTTTGAAAGGGCTTTACATAATTACTGAATAACTTCATCACATTCACACGACTGGATGAGTTGACTAAGTTGACGTTTGCAGGCACCAATGTTATTACATATGTCAGGACTGTGTGAATAAATGTGGCATTCATGTTTTTAACTTTATTTCCCATCATGCAGCGTGGTGCTGCGCTTCAGTGATTATAAAGCTACTGTATTCCAAAATGACTAATATCTCCAAAAATATCGGTTCTGTCAACTTGCCAAGATATTTAATGTGGCAACAGGACTGTTCCTCAAGTGTAGGTACCAGATTGTCCCAGCAAAACACATCTACATTTATCAGAATGATGCACACACACACACACACACACACACACACACACAGACGCTCTGAGCCCTACCAGTATTGATATAGATTTTTTTATTTTATTATTTTCCT
>JAPTGZ010344225.1:0-11101 GCA_029814645.1 Fowleria isostigma | reverse complement strand
TCTACCAGTGTAAGTCAGTGACATCATCAGTCATCCATGTGTGGACCAGTGATGATGAACACAATCATAGCCAGCGCAAGCGCGGACAGCTGCGCATCAGACAGATCATCCAGGACTCTCCAGCTGCTGAAGCCTGGTTACGACCCTGCAGTTCCGTGATGATATTACAGATTTAAGTCCCGTGTGCCTTATTTTGTGAAAGACGGTTGTCACACTTAGGAAGAACCTACAGTAGCCCAGAAGGCAGAGGCGGATGCGCTGAGACGCACGGCGGAGACAGAGGGATGGGTAGCCTCATGTCTGTGTTGTTGCTGTCCATGGCGCTGAACCCTCACTGTCAAATTCTTTGCGCTGTGTCAAGAATATGCTAACACTTGTAAGGCCCACTTTTGCGAACGTGTGTATGTTGGAAAAGCAATGTAATCACAAATCTTCAATGAGTCCCGGGTTCAAAGGGCCCGGTTTTGAGTGCCGCCCCCGGCCCGGTACTGACTTGTTCCGCCAGTGGTAAGTACTGAGACTAATGTACGTAATAATACCAATGTAAGTAATGGTACTAATGTAAGGAATGTTATTAATGAAAGTAATGGTACTAATGTAGGTAAATGGTACTGATGTAAATAGCCATACTAATGTAAGTAATGATAATAATGTAAGTAATGGTGCTAATGTAAGAAATGGTATTAATGTGAAGAATGATACTAATATAAGAAATGTTACTTAAGTAATGATACTAATGTAAGTAGTGATACCAGTGAAAGTGGGGGGCAGCCATGGCTGAGATGGCTAAGCAGTTGGCTGGAGAGTCGGCTAGGAACCGAACGGTCACCAGTTCAATTCCCTGGACTATTAGAGAAATGTTGGCTGACGTGCCCTTGAGCAAGCCACTTAATCCCCCTATTTGCACCCACACGGCTGCCCACTGCTCCTTAGCATGCAATATGTGTGTGTAATATACGATATAGGATGGGTTAAATGTATAGGAAAATATATCAGTGTACAGTGACAATAAAGGTTATTCTTCTTCTTCTAAAGGAATACTACTAATGTAAGAAATGTTATGAATGCAAGTAATGGTACTAATGTAGGTAATGGTACTGATGTAAGTACCGGTACTAATGTACTGATGTGAAGAATGATACTAATGTAAGAAATCTTACTTAAATAAGTAATGATAACAATGCAAGTAATGGTACTAATGTAAAGAATAGTAATGATGCCAGTAACAGCACTATTGTAAGTAATGATACCAGTGAATGTAATATTACTAATGTAAGAAATATTATGAATGCAAGTAATGACACAAATGTAAGTAATGGTACTAATGTAAGTAATAATATTACGTTTCAGTAATGGTGCTAATGTAAGTAATGTATTGATGTAAGTAACAGTACAAATGTAAGTAATTGTACTAATGTAAGTACTGGTACTAATGTAAGGAATGTAACTTATGTAAGTAATGACACTAACGTAAGTAATACTACTAATGTAAAGAATGGTACTAATGTAAGAAATGTTACTAATGCAAGTATTGGTACTAATGTAAGGAATGTTACTCATGTAAGTAATGATACTAATGTAAGTAATGATACCAGTGAAAGGAATATTACTACTGGAAGAAATGTTATTAATGCAATTAATGGTACTAATGTAGATAATGGCACTGATGTAAGTACGAGTACTAATGTAAGTACTGATAAGAATGTAATAAATGGTACTAATGTGACGAATGATACTAATGTAAGGAACTGTAATGATGCCAGTAACGGTACTATGCTAAGTAATGAGATTAATGTCAGTAATTGTACTAATATAACGAATGGTACTTATGTAAGTACTTATACTAATGTAAGTAATTGTACTAATGTAAGTATTGGTAATAATGTAAGAAATGGTACTAATGCATGTATTGGTACTAATGTAAGGACTGTTACTTATGTACGTAATGATACTAATGTAAGTAATGGTACTATTGTAAACAATACTACTAATGTAAGTAATATTACTAATGTAAGGAATGGTACCAATGTAAAAATATTACTAATGTAAGTAATGATGGTAATGAAAGAAATGGTACTATTGTAAGTACTGATACTAATGTAAGTAATTACATGAATGTAAGTAATGTTATAATTATTAGTAATGATCCTACTGTAAGCAATAGTACAAATATAAGGACTGGTACTAATTTAAGTAATGATACTGAGTAATGATATTAAATGTAAGTAATGCTACTAATGTAAGTAATTGTAATAATGTAAGAAATGTTACTAATATGAACAATGGTACACATTTAAGAAATGTTACTGATGTAAGCAATGGTACTAATGTAAGGAATGGTATTAATGTAAAAATGTCACTAATGTAATTAATAATGGTAATGTAATAAATAGTACTAATGTAATGAATGGTACTAAAGTAAGAAATGTTACTAATGCAAGTATTGGTACTAATGTAAGGAATGTTACTTATGTACGTAATGATACTAATGTAAGAAATGGTACTGTTGTAAGCAATAACACTAATGTAAATAATAGTATTAATGTAAGGAATGGTACTAAAGTAAAAAATGTGACTAATGAAAGTAATTATACTAATGTGAGAAATATTACTCATGTGAATTATGGTACTAATTTCAGAAATGTTACTAATGTAATTCATGGTACTAATGTAAGGAATGGTATTAATGTAATAATGATACTAATGTAAGTAATGATGGCAATGTAAGTACTGATACTAATGTATTTAATGAGACCAATGTAACTGATGGTACTATTGTAAGTAATAATACTAATGTAAGTAATAGTACTAATGTAAGGAATGGTATTAATGTAAAGAATGGTACTAATGTAAGGAATTGTAGTCATGTAAGTAATGGTACTGATGTAAGGGATGGTACTAATGTAAGGAATTGTAGTCATGTAAGTAATGGTACTGATGTAAAGAATGGTACTAATGTAAGGAATTGTAGTCATGTCAGTAATGGTACTAATGTAAGTAGTGACATTAATTGTAAGTGATGGTACTAATGTACTAATATAAGATATTTTACTAATGTAAGTAATGACACTAATGTAAGCAATAGTACTACCATGAGTAATGGTACTAATGTAAGGAATGATTCTAATATAAATGGTAAATAGTCAGTACTTATATAATGCATTTCCACGCTCAAAGCGCTTTAAAATAAAGGCCTCACATTCATCCATTTATGCACACACTCATACACCAGTGAGGGTATGCCAT
Organism: Fowleria isostigma; assembly: GCA_029814645.1. NCBI lineage: Eukaryota > Metazoa > Chordata > Actinopteri > Kurtiformes > Apogonidae > Fowleria > Fowleria isostigma. The sequence goes on along the minus strand of JAPTGZ010344225.1, from coordinate 7,855 downwards.
GATGCAAAGCACTTCGTCAGTACTGGGGGCAATTAAGGATTCAGAGACTTGCCCAAGGACACTTTGACACATGGACCATTGGAGGCAGGATTCAAACCGCCAACCCTTCGATTGTTGGACAACCCACTCTACCAACTGCGCTAGAACTGCGCTGTCTGTAAGTAATGATACTAATGAGAGTCCTGTCACTTATGTAAAAAACGAATGAATGAAATGTTGTAATGTTACAAATGCAAGTCATGACACAAATGTAAGTAATGGTACTAATGTAAGTAATAATATTAACTTTTAGTTATAGTGCTAATGTAAGTAATGTACTTATGTAAGTAATATTATTAATATAAGGAATGGTACTAATGTGAGTACTGATAGTAATGTAAGAAATAATACCAAAGTAAGTAATTGTACTGATGTAAAAAATGGTAGTCATATAAGAAATGTTACTAATGTAAGTAATAGTCCTAATGTGAGAAATGGTACTAATATAAGTAGTAGTCATGTAAGTAACGGTACTAAGGTAAGTAATGATATTAAGTGTAGTAATGCTACTAATGTAAGGAATTGTAAATGTAAGGATTGGTACTAATGTAAGAAATGTTACTAATGCAAGTGCTGATATTAATGTAAGTAATAATACTAATGTAAGTAAAGTTTCTAATGTAAATACTGATACTAATGTAACTAATATTACTAATGTAAGTAATGGTACGAATGTAAGTAATATCCCAATGTAAGTAAAGGTACTAATGTAAGGAATAACACTAATATAAGGTATTTTACTAATATAAGAAATGACAATAATGTAAGCTACAGTAGTAATATAAGTAATGATACTAATGTAAGGAATGATTCTAATGTAAATGGTAAATGGTCAGTATTTATATAATGCATTTCCACGTATTAACGATGCTCAAAGCGCTTTACAACACAAGCCTCACATTCACCCATTCATGCACACACTCATACACCAGTGAGGGTCTGCCACGATGTAAGGCACCACCTCAGTACTGGGGGTAATTAAGGGTTCAGAGACTTGCCCATTGACACTTCGACATGTAAACCGTTGGAGGCAAGATTCAAACCGCCAACCCTTTGATCATTGGATGACCCACTCTACCAACTGTGCCACAAGTGCGCCGTCTGTAAGTAATGTTACTAATGTAAGGAATGGTACTGATGAACAAAATGTTACTAATGTAAATAATGATACTAATGTAAGTGATAGTACTAATATAAGCATTCCTTACATTAGTACTATTAGTTACATTAGTAACATTTATTATACTAGTACCATTCCTTACACCTTACCTTACATTAATACCATTACTTATATTTGTACCATTACTTACATTAGGAAATTCCTTAAATATTACTAATGTAAATCCCGATACTAATGTAAGTAATGGTACCAATATAAGTAATGTTCCTAATGTAAACACTGTTAATAATGTAAGTAATAGTACCCATGAAAGGAATGTTAGTAATGTAAGTAATGTTACTAATTGTAAGTAATTATACCAATGTAAGTAATGGTACTGATGTAAGGGATGGTACTAATGTAAGTACTGATACTAATGTAAGTAATGGTACTGATGTAAAGAATGGTACTAATGTAAGGAATTGTAGTCATGTAAGTAATGGCACTGATGTAAGTAGTGACATTAATTGTAAGTAATGGTACTAATGTATGGAATAGAACTAATAAAAGATATTTTACGAATATAAGTAATAACACTAATGTAAGCAATAGTACTACCATAAGTAATGGTACTAATGTAAGGAATGATTCTAATATAAATGGTAAATAGTAGGTAGTTATATAATGCATTTCCACGCATTAATGGTGCTCAAAGCGCTTTAAAATAAAGGCCTCACATTCACCCATTTCTCCACACACTCATACACCAGTGTGGGTGTGCCATGATGCAAAGCACTTCGTCAGTACTGGGGGCAACTAACACTGCATGAAAAATGGGATTTATCTGAACGGTAAACGTTATGTAAAGGCGGGTAAAAGTTACATTTACCATTACTTTACACGCATGGTAACTCTGGTAATGGTTGCCTAAATATATCCACATTTACGGAGGTTCTGTACCTTACCAAGATATATGGCTATTTTTGGGTAAATGTTGTACATCACATTTACCAAACATTTACTCATCACGGGTAACTTTGGTAAATCCCACATTTCATGCAGTGTAAGGGTTCAGAGACTTGCCCAAGGACACTTTGACATGTGGCCTGTTGGAGGCAGAATTTGAACCACCAACCCTTCGATTGTTGGACAACCCACTCTACCAACTGCGCCACAAGTGCGCTGTCTGTAAGAAATTATGTCAGTCATGTTACCAATGTAAGGAATGGTACTAATGATTGAAATATTACTAATGTAAGTTATGCTACTAATGTAAGGAATGGTACTAATGCAAGGAATGGTACTAATGTAAGTAATAATATTAATGTAAGTAATGTTACTAATGTAAGTAATGATACCAATGTAAGTAATCGTACTTATGTAAGGAATGGTACTAATGTAAGAAATGTTACTAATGTAAGTACTGATACTAATGTAAGTAATGGTACTAATGTATGGAGCAGTACTAAAATAACATATTTTACTAATGTAAGAAATGACAATAATGTAAACAATAGTACTAATATACGTAATGGTACGAATGTAAGGAATGATTCTAATGTAAATGGTAAATGGTCAGTATTTATATAATGCATTTCCACGTATTAACGATGCTCAAAGCGCTTTACAACACAAGCCTCACATTCACCCATTCATGCACACACTCATACACCAGTGAGGGTCTGCCACGATGTAAGGCACCACCTCAGTCCTAGGGGTCATTAAGGGTTCAGAGACTTGCCCAATGACACTTTGACATGTGAACTGTTGGAGGTAGGATTCAAACCGCCAACCCTTTGATCACTGGACGACCCATCTACCAACTGCGCCACAACTGCACCGTCTGTAAGTAATGATACTAATGTGAGTAATGTTACCAATGTAAGGAAATGTAATAGTAAGTAATAGTACTAATGTAAGCATTCCTTACATTAATACTATTACTTACATTAGTATCATTACTTACATTATTATCATTAGTTACATTAGTAATATGTCTTATATTATTACTATTTCTTACATTAATACCATTACTTACATTAGTATCATTATTACATTTGGAAATCACTTCAGAAATCTTACTAATGTAAATACTGATACTAATGTAAGTAATGGTACTAATGTAAGAAATGGTATTATTTGTAGGTAATGGTTCTAATGTAAGAAATGGTTTTAATTGTAGGTTATGGTAGTAATGTAAGTATTGGTACTAAATTAAAAAATGGCATTAATTAAGTAATATACCAATGTAAGTAATAACACTAATGTAAGCAATAGTACTAATATAAGTAATGGTACAAATGTAAGGCATGGTTCTAATGTAAATGGTAAATGGTTGGTACTTATATAATGCTTTTCCACTCATTAATGGTGCTCAAAGCGCTTTACAATACAAGCCTCACATTCACCCATTCATGCACACACTCATACATTATTGAGGGTCTGCCACGGTGCAAGGCATTACTTCAGTACTGGGGGCAATTAACGGTTCAGAGACTTGACCAAGGACTTCAACATGTGGACAGTTAGAGGGAGGATTCAAACCGCCAACTCTTTGATCATTGGACAACCCTACCAACTGTACCACAATTGCACCGTCTTTAAGTAATGATACTCATGTGAGTAATGCTACTAATGTAAGGAATGGTACTAATGTAAGTAATGGTGCTAATGCAAGTCATGATACTAATGTAAGTAATAGTACTAATATAAGCATTCCTTACATTCGTATCATGACTTACATTAATACATTTTTTTTTTACATTAGTACCATTCCTTAAATTAGTACCATTACTTACATTAGTATCATTACTTACATTAAGAAATTACTTAAGGAATGTTACTAATGTAGATACTGATACTAATGCAAGTAATTCTAGCCTTTTGCTAGAATCTGGCATATTTACTTATATATATGTTCATTAATATGCAATGTCCCCTTAAATAAATACATTTTAAAAAAAATTAATCTTCCTAATTTAAGTAACGTTCCTAATGTAAGTACTGATACTGAGGTAAGTAATAGTACTAATGTAAGTAATGGTACTAATGTAAGTAATGTTACTAACAAAAGTCATGATGGTAATGTAAGTAATGATACCAATGTAAGTAATGGCACTGATGTAAGGAATGATACTAGAATGGTACTAGAATGGTAAGAAATGTTTCCAGTCTAAGTAATAGTATTTATGTGAGAAATGATTCTAATGTAAGGAATGGTCTAATATAAGTAATGGTATTAATTTAAGTTATGATATTAATTGTAAGTAATGGTCCTAATGTAAGGATTTGTACTAATGAAAGAAATGAACTGAATATAAATACTGATACTAATGTAAGTAGTGGTACTAATGTAAAATATTAATGTAAATAATGATATTAATATAAGTAATGGTACTCATGTAAGGAATGGTACTAATGTAAGTAATGATACTAATGTGGGTAATGATACTACTGTAAGGAATGGTACTAATGTATGTAATGATATGAATGTAAATAATGATACCAATGTAAGGAGTGATATTGACGCCGATGTGGATAGGAGTCTGGATCAGCATGCATGGTGGAGTAATAGGACAAAAGGACGGTTCTAATAAGATCAAATACATGTTTTAATAGAAAAGTTACTTGTTCTAATGCACGGGTGTCGAACTCCAGTCCTCGAGGGCCGCTGTCCTGCATGTTTTAGATATTTCCCCCTTCCAGCACACCTGGTTCAATTAATGATCAGCTCATCATCCAACTCTGCAGAAGCCAGATGATGACCGTCAGATGTGCTGGAAGAAGGAAATATCTAAAACATGCAGGACACTGGCCTTCGAGGATCTCAGTTTGACACCTGTGTTCTAATGGAATTAAACACAGGCTCTAATGGGACAAACGGAAAATTGTTATGGATCAAATATAGGTTCTAATAGGATCAAATTCAAGTTGTAATGGGGTTCTAACAGATCAAATATATGTTGTAATGGATTCAAACACATGTTCTTATGGAACATAAGGCACGTTCTAACAGGATCAAATACAGGCTCTAATGGACTCAAACACAAGTTCTAATGAGACAAAAGGCAGGTTCTATTTATCCATCCATCCATCCATCCATCCATATTCTTTCTCTTATCTGGAACCATGTCGTGGAGGCAAGAGTCTCATAAGTGATGCCCAGACGTCCCTCTCCCAGAGTCCTCCTCTAGTGATTTGAAGGGGAAACTACAACACTTTCTCATAACGATGCCACTACAGTCCACTCATGTATACTGTAGCAGCTTCAAATACAGCATGCTTTTGTGACGCAGAGCTACACGCAACTACAAATCCAGCTTTAGACATAGTGGGAGAGCTGAGTCAATAAGGAGTGCTGGGAGTACAGTTGCTGGTCCTCCACATCCAGAGGGGCCACCTGAGGTGGATCAGGCATCTGTTTGGATGCCTTCTAGACGCCTCCTCAAGGTGTTCCAGGTATGTCCCACTGGGAGAGGGCCTTGGGGAAGACCCAGGACATGCTCGAGAATCTATGTCTGAAATCAGAAGGTGTCAGTAGGGCTGGTATCGGTTGGTTTTAAAGACAAAACACAGTATCTTCCAGGAGGCATTTCCTGGTTTAGAACAAAAGCAGTTGACACAAAGCAGTGTCTTCATGAGCTCGAACAAGTCAACAAACTAGGGATGTAAGATACACTCACCCCACTATTCAATTCGAATCCCGATTTTGGGTACACGATATACGATTCAAATCAATTTTTTTCTTTCCAGGCTGCTTTTCTAATGTGTGACTACATGATAATTAGCTTGTAGCTCCAGTTGCTTCTGTCACAGCAACTTCCAAGTTCCATGCGTTATCCATAACAACAGCTATCTCGTGTATAGACTTTTCAAGTTCCCATTCTGCTTAGCAGACTTCAGAACCTCTCCCATGTGTTCTCCAGTATGTGTTTTGAAAAGAAGATGGTTTTGTAAAACAAAACTTGCCATGCACCATAAATTTGGAAACCCTACAACAAACATATCATCATTCTATTAAAAGTGTTACAGCATAAACGACAGAGAAGGAGGCAACATAGGAGATGGATCACAGACCACTGAATCACAATTGGTTAATCAACCAGGAATACCAACTAATAATTGCATAACCATATGGGTTTTTCAGGAGCAAAAAGTCACAGTCAAGAACAAAAGTGAAATAAGTAATGAACAAAAACACATGAACTAAATATGAGCTAAAGAAGCTAAAGAAACTGATCTCCATCATGGACAATGATGAGCACCCTCTCCACCACACAGTGGACAGACAGCGGAGTACATTCTCAAAAGACTATTACAGCTCCGCTGTCGAATGGACAGACACAGGAAATCTTTCCTTCCATATGCCATCTCACTGTACAATAAACTCACCTGATGTCATCCTGTTCATAATCACAATAACATCTCCAGTGGGCACTTTACTGGGCATATTATCCAGCAATTCTATTTATTTATTCTTTTCACCTATTTTGCACATTTCAGTTTTACTGCTGCTCTATTGTACTCTTACTGTATATACTGCATATATTGTATTGTATTGTATTTATTTGTATTCTATTCTATTCTATTCTTGTTTTTCCTGTCATGTTGCTGCTGTTATAACCCATTTTCCCAGTTTGGGATTAATAAAGTACTTCTATTCTATTCTGTTATTCTATAATGGAAGAATTGAAGGAAAAAAAGAAAGGAAAATAAAGAAGAGCATGCTACAGTGAGAATATCATTACCACACAAGTGCAGCTTCTATAAAATGATTTCCTATTACAATTGCTAAAGAGCCAAATTATTTTTGGATTCATTAGTTAAAGCCTTATTTAGTTGTAGAAATTTACTTTTATACACATATTATTCACTTTTTATGGTTAAAATTAAAACATATATATATAAACATCAACATGAACCAGAAACATGGTCTGCAAATTATAGTGACATATGACTTTTATCACAAATTTTTCTTCATATTTGTAAAACCTCAGCCTAATTATCACTAATCCATTTGTCCAGTGGTTCCCAACCTTTTTGGCTTGTGACCCCAATTTAAAACCACACATTTCTGGTGACCTGAGACAGTCAAAACAGAGACTTTTTTTTTTTTTTTTAACAAGAATTAATTTGTTTTTGATTATGTGATAGTTTTCTATACTATGTTACAAATAAATGTTAATTTTAGATGACATATAGACTATATAATGTAAGTTATTATGGACGGAGGCAGAAAAGCCAGATGGAGATTACTGCACAAAGTGAGTATTTTATTTTTCTTGGTCAGGTTACGTACAGTCAGTGGAGCTTGTATTTACAAGATGAACATTAAAACTGAACAAACAAGATCAATCATATGCCCTTTTCAACATATCACAACTTTAATCAGAAAAGTATTACACTAATTTCATTAAACAATGAGTTTTTTAAAACTATGACTTTATTCTCATTATATTATGACTTTATTCTCGCAGTGACAAGCAATTTCATTTTCTTATATGGCCCTAATATGCTGTCGTAAAAAATAAATAATTTAAAAACAAACAAATACATAAATTAACACACTCACTTTATATACATATAAATAAATATATATGTATGCATATATGTACATATATATGTATGTGTGTATATATATATATATATATATATAGTGTGTGTGTGTGTGTGTGTGTGTGTGTGTGTGTGTGTGTGTGTGTGTGTGTGTGTGTGTGT
>JAPTGZ010344148.1:0-11111 GCA_029814645.1 Fowleria isostigma | reverse complement strand
CTCACAGTCGGTTGGATGACGGAGGAGGAGGGGGCGGAGATGGAGGGGGGGCAGAGTAAGGAGAGAAAAGAGGGCAGAGGAGAGGGGGGAAGGAAGAACGACGACCAAACAGTTAAGACCACCACACGATAAAGGACGACCGCACGATGAACAACGACCGCACGATTAACGACAACCACACAATTAAGACAACCGCATGATGAATGACGACTAGGGATGGGAATTGATAAGAATTAAACGATTCCGATTCCATTATCAGTTCTACTTATCAATCCAATGCCTTACCGATTCTCTTATCGATTCTCATTGGATGAGGGAATGAGTACAAACAGGTTTGAATGCATTAACTGTCTATTATATTTCCTTCTCTGCACAGAAAATATAACATATACAGTATGTACAAATAATAATAATAACAGATGACACTGGGTCCAGTTCGGGTTCTGTGCTGATATAATACATGTTAGTGTTTGTTGGAGCTGTGGTAGATCAGAGTTTACAGTGGAATAATATACTGATACATAGTGTGATTTACCTACTGTTCCTGCTCCTATTTCCTATCAAATACATTGGAACCACCACGGTACCGGTCCGCAGCTCTGCTCTACCGGTACCGGTGATGAGGTACCGATACTGCATTACCAGTGATGCGGATCCAGTGGAGCAGAGCCGTGGGCCGATACCAAGCATGGAACTGTACAGTGGTGTGGCACCAGAGGGCTGTTGTGCACAAGTGTGGCTAAGTATCACATCAAATACGTGACATTCATGCGAATAAATATCCTGCTGTGGACAAATGTTTTTCTTATATTATTAGATTTCCTCCTTTGAACAAATGGACCTGGTGTCGTCTACACCTGAAACACAGACAGGCTTTGGAAAGTTTCTGCCTGGCACCATGACGGCTACATTCTGAACCAAAACAATGTAGCATGCGTGTGACGTCATCGCACATGCGCAACGAGAGCAGGGTCGATAAGCAGAATCATTAAGCAGGCAGACAAACGATTCCAAAGAATCAAGCTACTGAGAACCAGTTCACAAAAAGAACCAGTTCTCAATTCCCATTACTAATGATGACCGGGCGGTGAAAGACAACCACATAATTAAGACGACGACATGATGCACAATAACCATATGATGAAAAACCGCACAATAAAGGACATCCACACAATAAAGGATGATCACACAATGAACGACAACCACACAATTAAGACAACCGCACGATAATTGACCGCACGATAAACGATGGTCACACAATGAACAACAACCACAATAAACGACGACTGCACGATGACCACACAATAAAGAACAATCACACAATAAAGGATGACCATATGATTAACGATGACCCCATGATAAAGGATGACTTTGTGACGGATGACGACCGCATGATAAAGGATGACTACACAATGAACAACGACCACACAATGAACGACGACCGCATGATGAATGGCGATCACACAACGAACAACAACCACACAATGAACGACGACTGCACGATGAACAACTACATTATAAAGGATGACCACACGATAAAGGACGACCGCACAATGAATGATCACACGATAAAGGGTGACTGCAAAATAAAGGATGACCACACAATGAACGACCACACGATGAATGATGACTACACAATTAAGACCACCACAAGATGAACAACAAATGTACAATGAATGACAACCGCACAATGAAGAACGACCGCACAATTACGACCACCGTACAATGAACAACAACTGCACAATAAACAATGACCAGACAATGAACAACAACCTACAACCATGATGAACACATACTGCCAGATCTGTGCAGATAGACACCCACTGGAGCTCCAGTGTCTGACCTTTGACCCTGGATCAGAATTCGGCCCTTTCTGCAGGAGCCTGATTGTTTCGTCATTCATCAGTATTTAAGAATAAAATTACTCTCTGTCATCATTCCCCCCAAATGTGTTTGGATATCTGAAAACATTATGTCTCTACTGGCCTGACGTTTCCTAAAAAACAAACAAATATATACTGTTTGGACAGGCTCTAAAATAAAAGTTCTTCCTAAAATTACAAACCCCAATTCCAATGAAGTTGGGACATTGTGTAAAATGTAAATAAAAACAGAATACAATAATCTCCAATTCCTTTTCAACCTATATTTAATTGAATACACTACAAAGTCAAGATATTTAATGTTTAAAATGATAAACTTTATTTTTTTTGCAAATATTCCCTCATTTTGAATTTGATGGCTGTAACACATTCCAAAAGAGCTGGGACAGGAGCATGTTTACCACTGTATCACATTACCTTTCCTTTTAACAACACTAAATTGTGTTTGGGAACTGAGGACACTAATTGTTGAAGCTTTGTTGGTGGAATTCTTTCCCATTCTTATTTGATGTTCAACTTCAGTTGCTCAACAGTCCACAGTCTCTTTTGTTGTATTTTTCTCATAATGCACCACATATTTCAATGGGAGACAGGTCTGCACTGCTAGCAGGCCAGTCTGGTATTCTTTACACTCTTTTACTCTGAAGCCACACTGTTGTAACACGTGCAGAATGCGTCTTTCACTATCTCGCTGAAATAAACAGGAACGTCCCTGAAAAAGACGTTGCTTGGATGGCAGCATATGTTGTTCCAAAACCTGTACATACCTTTCCACATTGATGGTGCCTTCACAATGTGCAAGTTACCCATGGGCAGTAACATGCCCCCATACCATCATAGATACTGGCTTTTGAACTTTGCGCTGATAACAGTCCGGTCTACAGACATTCAATGTTGGTTTTTGGCCTTGCTGCTTATGTGCAGAGATTTCTCCAGATTGTCTGAATCTTTTGATGATGTTATGGACTGTTGATGATCAAATCCATAAATTACTTCAATTGTATGTTGACAAATGTTGTTCTTAAACTGTTGGACTCTTGGCTCGCAGTTGTTCACAAAGTGGTGAACCTCACACCATCAGTGATGTGAACAACTGAGCCTTTTATAGGTGCTCCTTTTATTTATATTTATATATTTATCTTATATATATTTACACCCAATCATGACACTCACCTGTTTCCGATGAACCTGTTCACCCGTGGAATGTACCAAACAGGTGTTTTTGAAGCATTCCTCAACTTTATCAGTCTTTTGTTGCCCCTGTCCCAGCTCTTTTGGAATGTGTTGCAGCCATTAAATTCAAAATGAGTGAATATTTGCAAAAAATCAATAAAGTTTATCAGTTTGAACATTAAATATCTTGTCTTTATAGTGTACTCAATTGAATATAGGTTTAAAAGGATTTGAGAATCATTGTATTGTGTTTTCATTTACGTTTTACACAATGTTCCAACTTCATTGGAATTGGGGTTTGTAGTTTGATTAAAGCATTTTCTCTGTGTGGTTTTGTTATGACTCTCTTTGACTGTTAAAAATCAACTGAAATATCTACAAACAAACAAACAAATAAATAAATAATGCATCTTTTAAATCAACAATGACCTCATATCATTACTGGGTATCAACTGATACTCAAGGCCCTAGCATCGGTATCAGCACTGGAAATGATAAAGTTGGATCAGTGACCAAAAACTGTAGAGACCACTCAGATAGGAGTAGGAGGAGCTTACAGTAGCCTGGAGGAGGGGCCTACGGTTACCCAGAGACACAAGAGAGATGAAATTTAATTTGACAATTTGACGATTACCTTTTTTTTAGCACTGTCTGAAATAAATACTTTGATTTTGACTTAAAATCAATGAGCAGCCCTACTGGCAATCTATAATCCTGATTTGTATGAATTCAACCAATAGTTTTGCTGCTAAAGTGTAAACAAACAAACAAACCAAACTAAAAGCAATAAGCTGTGATGCCCCTTAAGGGGGCGGAGCAATCAAAGAGACAAGGACAGAAGACTGAAAAACAATGTAAAAGACTTACAAACATGAAAATAACATAAAAAACAAAACAAAAACAAAAACACCCCATAATAAACAGTCCAGAACTAAGTCTGGTTGAACCGGATTTAATTAAACCTGGCTTAATTAAACCCAGTTTAATTAAACCAGGTTTAATGTTGGTGGATTCAGTTCAGATTCATCCATAAAAACACTGGATTTACAGATGAACAGATGACGTTTTCATTTCATCCTGAACCTCAGACCCACTGAGCGTGTGCAGGTTTACAACCGTGTGTGTTTATCTGATTGTGATCGCCATGGATACAACACATGGGGCAGTTTATTGGACGCCTGTTTCCTGTTTGGTCCGGCTTTGATCCACATCAGGACCAACAGGGTTTGATTCCAGCTCCGAGGAAACGCCATTTGTTTCCTCCTTCAGCTGTTCTCTCTGTCACTAAGCCCCACCCCCTCTCTCCATCAGGGTTAAGAGGGTGGTGGTAAGTGGCCAGCAACATGCTGGGAGGGTGGGCGGCGGTGCTGTGTGGGTGGGAGCGGGGCTACACCTGCCAACTGCTCCAACAGAGACGAATGGAGCTGGATAGAGCTGCGCTGTAAACAACAACAACGAAACACAGCTGACGGCGCTTCATTGTCATGTGATCTGTTTCACTTCGATGTGAGGCGCTTTATCAATACAACAAAATGTGGACATGACCAAAACCTGGAAGTCTGCATATTCAGATCAGATAGATCTGTGTGTTTATGATGAGGAAAAGGAACAAAAATAAACCTTTCTGTACCAGTTACAGTGTAATAACACAGTAATAAAGCAGTTATAACTGATTTAACTATGCTTTAACAGGAAATGTAGCTATAGGACCATCAGAAGATTAAAGTCCTGCTCGGGCAGGAGTTGGTCAGTCAATGACAACACAATATTTAAGTTTTCGATGGTAACATATATTGAGTGGGAATAACATCAAACGTGTCAGATGGAGACGGAGCCTAAACCCAACAGGAAGTCCCCGTCTGGGGTTCCATATGAAGTAATGCACTCAAAGTCAATGGGAGTTTTCAACTATTTCAAGCTTCAACAAACACAGACCGGTGTTTGTTGAAGCTTGAAATAGTTGAATAGTCTGAGCAGTGACTTCCTGTTGACAGTAGAGGGCAGTGTGACTAAATCTCTCCATCACACTTCATCTAAGACTTACTGCTTCACCACAAACAGCTGTGTTGCCACGACAACAGTGTTAAAGTTTATTTACAAAGAGGTAGATTTGTGTCTTTTTTGTTTCAATCAAAACTTTACTGTTCAATCGAAAAAATCACTTGAATTAAAAAATCTTTTCAATCAAAGAAAAAAAAGTGTTTGAATGCAAAAATGCAATGTTCTGTAAGTGACGGTAAGGTCAGGCAGAAGATTTTGACAAAGTTACAATAAACTCCCAACCCATGACTCCAAATAATGTCACTAAAAAACCCAAAATATGAACCGGAAAAGTGAAAGCACTGTGAAGAGAACGACTAGAGACTACTGTTAAACATGCAGCTTAAATTCAGAAGTAGCCCCCCCCGTCTGTGTCACTCTGAGACTGGTTGGTAATCATAAGGACAGAGAAATAGTCCATGATAGTTAGAAAATGCGTATGAGAGAGTAAAAACCTGCTATAATTTCAGGTGTTTTGTTGGAGGGCTGATAAGTTCACTCTAACCAGACAGTCAGTGGATTATAACACTGATGAGTGGCGTCCACAGTGCTCATTTATGGACATTTACAAACTTGCCAGTGTTAGACAAGCACACCGGTTAACTTACATCTGTGGTCCACTGACATGGTGTTATCAATGCAGGGATGGTCAAGTGTGTGTGTGTGTGTGTGTGTGTGTGTGTGTGTGTGTGTGTGTGTGTGTGTGTGTGTGTGTGTGTGTGTGTGTGAAATTAGAACTGTAGAACTGACATTCTGTGTAGACACTGCCGTAAAGGACTTTTCCTTGATATACTCAGCCACACCTGCAGAGTGACATGAGGTACACAGACCACACCCCCACAGACCACACCCACTCCTCTCTGTGAGAACTACGACGTATCGTAGATGGGACTGTAGTAAAATTACACATCAGAACCAAACACTCTTCAATGAAAACACCTGGGTCATCAAAAATTGGAGGACATTTTCTGTCCCACCCAAAAAATTTCAACCAATCCATGAACAAAACACCAACACATGACCATAGTCCCTTTCAAACATGCACTCTGGAATATCTCCGGACAATTCCACCTGCTCTTTAACTGGAGTCGTCTGTTCAAACATACTACTCTGCTCCAGATCATGTTTGTTTCTCCTACATTCAGATATAAGGGACATTCTCTGGATGGATTGTCTGGGGGCTGGAAACTGGATTTGTACACTCCAAGCTCCTTCAGTATTTTGGTGGTGCGGTCATACATGACAGAATCCTGTGCTGTCCTGTTTATGCTTTTAATTATTTCTATATCAGCCCTCACTGTGACGAGGTCACCAATTTTCATAATCTCTCCATTTGTTAGCCATTCTCTTCATTGCAGATGTTCACCTCTTGTGTTGTGTCATCACTCACAGCTTTCCCTCCGGTCCTCAACTGTTCAGACGGTGCGTGTCCGCATCTTGACCGGACATTCTGAATGACATCAACCTTCCATTTAATGTCCGGATTTAATACTAGGGGGTCAGCCAGTTATCCGCGTAAAGTTAACCACACATGAACCGAATGGTTGTGTTCAGACACACGAGTCAAATGGGCAAAGTCTGGAGAATGTCTGTTCCATAGCATGCTTGAAAGGGGCTCTAGTTGTGAAATTATTATTGTTGTTTAGAGACAAAATGTAAATATAGTTGTCATAAAATATGTTCCAAAAATATTATTCAAATATCAAAAAGATTTCAAACACCTTCCAAAATGTCATTTTTCTCTTGTTCACCTTAAATGACAACCTCACATGTTAAATATATTAATTATAAATACACTTTTTATATGATATTGTTGATATATGTCTGTTATAACTGAAAAAAACAATTAATTTAATCATCAACATATTTCAAATAGTAGTAATGATGCACTGAAGTTATGTCTCACAGCATGTGTACAACCCTGTAATGTAAATTAATTAACAGAAGAAAATAGTGAGTCACACGACACAGAGTAAATGACATCATCAAACCCTATGCTAACACCCTGGCTAGACCCAAGTTAAATTATCTCTTCTATTTTTCAGATTTTCAGATCTTTTCTGCCTTGACTGGTTCTGTCACTCTTACTAACACAACCCTGTAACACTTATTATCAGAATAAGACAACTTAATTCAAAGTCTTTTGTATTTATTAATATAACTAAGTCTGTCCTTGTTGCTAACAGTACCATTTCATCCACAGCTAGCATCTGTTCATGAGAGAAAGCTAACATTAGCATAGATTTACAACCCTGTAAAGTTAATAAGCAAAGCATGTCCTTCAGTTTACTCAGGAGTGACAATGTATTATCTGTAGTAAAATAAGATGTACATGTATAATTCAGCCCAGTTTACTTATTTTAAATGTTTTACTATATATTTTTTTCATTTTTTTTCTCTTTTTCCTCCAGGTACGGTGCAGACGTCAATGGCATGTAATGAGAAATAAGTATAGAGCACAACAAATGAAAACATCTAATAAAAAAGTGTACCTTTGATGCTTGAGCTGGACCAACCCAATTACTTGACATTACATGACAAAACTTTATGAAATCATACACTGATTTATTCAGAGATTTTGATGAAGAAATTGTCCTTTAATTCTGGAACCCCCCCCCCAAAGGACAAATTACACTTTGTCAAAACTGTAGAAATATCGCTTTTATTTTGTGGAAAACTGTCATGGAAACCCAGCTGGTGTTTCCTGTGGAGTTGATCTGTGGGTGTGGCAGTGCAGACGTTGGGGGGCGTGGCCTGGTTCCCGTCCTACTTCTAATACTATATAAGGGGCCGTTCAGTTCATACCACGTGAATTAGGGCTGCACAATATAACCCTATGATATAGTGATTTTCTTCTTTGTTTTTGGTGATTTTGTTCTTAGTTTTTGGTAATTTCCTTAGTTTTTAATGATTTTCTTCATTTTCTCTGATTTTCTTCTTGTTTTTTTCTGATTTTCTTCTTCATTTTCCCTGATTTTCTTCTTTGTTTTTGGTGAATTTGTTTGTTTTTGGAGATTGTATTCAACATTTTTGGTAATTATCTTCATTTTCTGTCATTTTCTTCTTCGTTTTCAGTGATTTTCTCTCATTTATTGCTGATTTTTCAATGAGGTTACCAGCAACTATGTGTCACGTACCCTTGAAATTAGATGAGAACATGTTGAGTTTATTTTCCTCCTAATTGCAGGATCTGCGATGTGACTATTGCACACATGAACAGTGAACACATGATGATGCTGAAACGATATACTGTACAATTCTAACATGAATCTCACAACGGAGCGTGTCCGTTCAAGTGTACCTGAACGTTCTGTGTCAGTGGCTGTAGTAGCTCTGACTAACATGTACTGAACCGTTGTCATTGATCCTCTGCTGAAACCAGACTGAGCATGTCTGGGATCAGTGAACACGTATAAAATGTGTTTGTGACACTTTAGTTCAATACTTCAAAATTTAACCAAAAAAACACCTCATGAAAGCATAAAACCTTTTTTGCGATCCTTGACAGTTTTTGCCATAGTTCGCTGTTTCCATGACCAGTTTTCTTTTGCTCGGTTTACATTTTGTGCATTTCTGAGGGTCATGGAAACACAGGCACGGATGTGAAACTCACGTCTTAAATCTTTGTAAACTTTCATTTGAGAGCAGGACGTTCGACCGCCAGACACATGTTCACTCAACGAGAAACACCGTCACGGTTTTATTCCCCTTTGAATGAAGTTATTTTTATTCATTTTTATTAGTTGTACAATTAACAAGACATAATGGAAACAACAACACATAGACACAAGACAAAACAAGCAAATAAAACAACCAACAAAAATAAATAAACAAATGACGACTAACAACGATAACATGGAATTACAATGAATATATAATATATAATAACAACAAAACAATACGTATAGATTAATAGGAAAAAGGGAGGGGGGTGAGGAAGGCAGAGCGAAAGGACAAAAAAAATTATAAATAATTATTTAATAACAAAAACACATTACACAGTAATAATACATTATAATTAGTCGTACTAATTGTCTAATTTGTTATTACTGTGGCAGTAGTAATTAAGTGAACTTTATTTATAGAGCTGTTTTCACAGACAACAGTCACTAAGTGCTTTACAGTGGGCTTCACCAGTGGGCGGCTGCTGCCCATGGTACTACTAGACCCCACTGGGGGCAATTTAGGGTTTAGGGTCTTACCCAAGGACACTTCGATGTGTGAACAGTTTGAGGTGGGATTTGAACTGCCAACCCTTTGATCATTGGATGACCTGCTCTACCAACTGCGCTACAGCTGCCCTAGTGGTGGTGGAGGCAGACACAGTAACAACAAAAATGGGTTAAATGATTAAATATTTATACTAATTTATATCAGTTCCAATCAGTTTGAGTTTATATTAATGAATTTAGTATATATCATCATCACTTAATCTACTATATAATCAATACTATATATCTGGATCATTTTCAATCTTGTTACCCATATGATGTAATTATTTTATTTTGTAATTTTGTCCAAGTTTCAGTTGTTTGTGTGTTTGTTCTATTGTGTTCTAGACTACCTTCTTTTTGTTTAAATTCAGTCAACAGTGAGAATAATTTATTTTAATAGTATGTAGTATTTATTCTTTTATTTTTCAAGCTCACCCAATGAAAAGAAATTTTCATGAAAGACTTTTAAAATAATTTTTATTTGATATTAAAGAGTAAATGAACACAGATGAGCTGTGTTTGGGTCAATAAAGTCATTCTTATTCTTAAATAGTTCCAATAGTCTATCAGGACTATTATTTGGTCTATGGAGGACTGAACCTGCCATACTGAAAAATATATACAGACAATCATGACACACACACACAAAAATTAAAAGGCACTTATTCACATTAACATGTCATTTTCCATACTATTTATTTATTTATTTTGTCCTTATTTATATTTTTCCTTCTTTAATTTTTATCTCTGCACTTATTTTTGACTTGTTTTCTATTTACATTTTCTTATTTATTTCAATAATTTATTTCCATCTGACATCTTATTAATTTAGTGGCATTTTTTATTCAGAAAAGACAAACAAAATGTAAATAGGAAACAACGCAGACATAAATACAGGAACACAAATTAAAGAAGGAAAAAGATATAGAAGGACAAAATAAATGTTACAGAAAATGACATGTTAAAGTAAATAAATGCCTTTTATTTTTTCATATATATTTCTGTATATATTTTTCAACTTGTCAGGTTCAGTCCTCCATGCATTCCAGACCAACCATGGTGCCCACCCTAATTTGAACCGATAGAACCGGCCCTGGTTCTGGTTCTGTTAACCGTGACATGACCCCGCGTGACCTCTGTCAGACCAACCCACAAAGACTCAGTTTCCCATGATGCTCGGCATCTGCACCGTTGCCGTCATAATGTGTAGATAATGGATGAGATGTAAATGTTTGATGATGCTCTGCACCAACGGGAGGAACATGAATAAATAAACAGGAAATCTGCCCAGATACAGACGACCCTCACACATTTACCAATAATGTGATTGGACACTAATGAGTCGGTTTGGTCGAAATAATCTGAACCAATCAGACGTCTGGAAAAGTAGAGGAATCAAAGAAAATCAGCTGATCGATGATAAAGGATCATATTAGACATCAGTGAAATAATAAAAACCCATCAGAGCAAGAAATGATTCATTAAAGACAAAACAAAGATAAGAAACACTTTTATCATTGATATGGTTTAAGGCCCTTGTAGTTTGTTTCATCTTCATCGTCGTTTGTTTTTGTAATAAATTCAACCACGAGATTTAGGACAGACTTTCGATTTCAGACTAATCTGGTTCCATAAGAAAATGAGTGAAAATAAAATTAAAATAAAATAAGATAAAACAGGATAATATAAAATAAAATAAGAAAGATAATAATAAAAAAGATGAGATAAAATAAAAATAAGATAGATAAGATTAAATAAAATAAAATAAAATAAAATAATAAAATAAAATAATATAATAAAA
>JAPTGZ010344147.1:0-16600 GCA_029814645.1 Fowleria isostigma | reverse complement strand
CACTACTGATTATATACATTTCATCATTTGTACACAGATACACATGGAGAATTTGTTGTAAACACAATATACATACAGAAATTTACATAGACAAATATGCATAAAGAAATATACATAGAGAAATTGGTTGTAAACACTCATTAGTACACCAAGCTAACTTTAACACAACATACAAAACACAAATGTAGGAAAATATTGATAAAACACAACAGATTATAGGCACCAAGAGTAAATAATATGCATATCATTATTTGTATATATACAGTAATTCATTATTAATAAATGCTAGTAACCTGAGAGGGAGTGAGAAGAAGTAAAACTTATTTACTCTTACCCCCATGAATGAATGAATGAATTACTACATTCAGCAGAAATCCCTCCATTCCATAATTAATGCAGTATTTCTATCATTAAACTGTTGTATTGCATCTTAATTTTCTTGTGTTGTAATCAGTGAATAAAATTATATAATAACAGCATGACAGAATCAATGCATTTTACTCAGATTTTGTTGCTACTGTATGTGTTATAATTTAACAGGGGCTGTGAAATAGTTAATAATTGCAGACCAGTGTTTCTCAAACTGTGGGGCATGAAGACTTGCCAGGGAGGCATAACATGCATCAGGTGGAACTAATGTTTTAGTGTTGGAGCACCCTTGACTCGTTTTAGGGACGTACAACAAACAAATCTACTGCCACGGTGATCTGTCACTAGACTAGACAAAGAGTTTATGTTTGGAGATTGGACTGGAAAAGAAAAACGTGACAGTTTTCTTTTTTTTGTACAGTTTGCACTTTATTGTTCTGAGATGTGACATGTAAATGGGCTCATTGCAGCCACTGATATTGTTAAAATGTTCATCTATGTTCCCCAAAATTGTTCATTGTTCTAAAAAAAACAACTTTAATGTCATAGTTGTAAGATAATTTCACATTTCCTATTTCTATTTGGAAAATTATTGTAACAGGGAGCAGTCTTGTTGAGTTTTATTTGTATTTTTCAAGCAAAAATCTGTTATTTTTAATTTGCACAACACATTATTCAAGGAAAAGCAAAAAAGTATTGTTACAATATTGATGTTTCTTTCAATACAAGTTATAATTGCACCACTGTTACAATGTTTTAGGGTTTGAAGGGGGCTTGTAGATTTTTAGATCCTCCTAAAGGGGTCCCGCAGAAAAAGATTGAGAACCACTGCTGTAGACTAATCAGTACACATTGTACAACCATAGCTGCGTGGTGTGACACTGCATCCTCTGACAACAGTAGCTGTGATTGTGTTTGTGATGTGAAGGCCGTAGCAGCCACTTCTCAAATTACTCATATGTAACCTGGTAACCTTTTAATATATTTTCACTGTGACGCATTAATAGAAATCGCATATTATAATCAAATGTTTACCACACCTGAAAATGTAAACAGACTGAGAGGGTGTTTTTTTATTCAATATTTTAGATGGTTTGATGTATTTTAATCATGCAGTACCAGAGTTCTTTCTCTTTGCCATCACTGACAGTGGATTTCTAATGCCCTTGAAATCCCCTGTTTTTAATATTTTCATACTTCCTCTTACATGATTTTCTAGGTAGTACGAATGAAGTCATTGTACAATTTTTCCCCTCAAAGAAACCTGTGAATGAATAAGATGTAAATCACACCTCTGCTTGAGTAAGGTTTTTTTTTTTTTTTTTTTTTTTAATTCTGCCTTATTTATCATAGTTAATAATAGCTTAAGTTAACAAACTGCACAGCTGATTTTGCAGACCTGCTGACTTCACACGTGCTGCTTTTAAAGATGCTAAAAGATGCCACCATTGCATTTTAATCGAGTCCTAAATTTAGCTTTAGTCAGAACACTTGGTTAGCTGTTAAATGACTGTCATTGATGCTGTATAGAAAGGACAGTTTGTCACCACCACACTAATTTAAATATCAGAACTGCACCCTACAGCTGTTCTTCTTGTTCCTGTTCCTCTTTTGCTGGTCCTCTTTTTAAAGATTTCTCACGTTATGAATGTGTAGATGATAAATTTTAACAATAGTAAACATTTTGATTGGCTGGCGTTTTGAAAGAATTTAAAATAACTAACAGTCAGACATGGAAGTTGTATAACTGTAAAGCAGCTGCGTGTTCTTCTGTTCCTCCCCGCGAACATCAGTGAAACGAAACAACTGTCAGCACTTCTTTTAAAGGTAAAAGCCATGGATCTGCGCCGCATTAGACTTGACAACAAGCGTTTCTGCCTTGCATCTACTAACTTCATACATAAAGAAAACTCAGACAATGTCTTTGAAGTGCTCATGGTCTTTACCTGAGGCAGCCAGTTAGGCAAACACCCACGCCTGCCTCTGCTGCATCATGGGATCTCAAGGGCACAGGGCTCATCTATAATCAAACACTGAGGAATTCCTCCACGGCTGCCGGCTTCTGGTTCACAGAAAAGCAATAATGAGACATCTGGGCATTTGCAGGATTTAGTTAGACTGCATTACAAGTGGTTGGCTGTCATGTTGTTATGTGTGTCTGGCTCTTTCAGAAAAGGATATATCAATCTCAAGAGTATATCCCGGTTAAATAAAGATTAAATAAATACATAGAGCTGGAACACCGATGTTGGGGGAAAAAAAAAAAAAAGCTTTGTGCAGAAACCGCCACCTGCGTCCTGTTTTGTCATTGTTTTTGTGCAATCGCAGAAAATATTATGCGCACCAAGCTGAAGGAAAATGGCACGAGTCGTTGGATGCTGAAGCAGTGTTGTGTTTTTTTGTTCTTCCAGGTTGAAGTCTTCGCTTGCACAGAGAAGTTGAGCTCTGCGCTCGAGTTCAACAGGGCCACTTCCTGATGATGACAGTAAACATGAGTGAGTATTAGAAAGCAGGTTGCTGTGCGGTACACACACACACACATATATATATATATATATATATATATATATACACATGGAGCCATGCACGGTTACTGGGAAAGGCACATGCACACCTCTCACACTTCCTTTGGCAGGAACAGTGCGTAGAGAAAAATAACACATGTACGACAGAGGAAAAGTGTGAGAGGGCTGTTAATGGCTCCAGATGGTGCATTTTGTACGCACTTGTTTTAGTGTTTTTACATTGTTTTTGTATAATGTTTTTTTTTTGCTTCATTTTTTTATTTAACTCATGCGAAGGAATTCGATTGTGCACACAGGAAAACTCTCTGTACATACAAATGCAGTGGCAGCAATGAAAATATACACAATTTCAGTGCTGCACGCTTATTTATATTCACACCTACTATTCTTGTGAACATACATATGCACTCCTACGTCTATGCAAAACCATTCACCCGCACTGCCACACACATTGAGTTCCTCCATACAATACTGCCGAGACAATACACTCTCCTGTGCTACATTTGCATCTGTGCCGACCTGTAATCCTGGAGGAGCTCAACCTGTTGCCAAGCTGACCTCTGTAAACAAAGCTCAGTATATAATATCGGTCTTCTACTGTTTCAAATGCACGATACAACATGATGTCACACTCCTAACTGTTTATTTTAGTGTTGTCAGTGTCAATCACAAACATGCTGCCCTTTTTTCCCGCAGATGACGGTCTCCAAAATGGACCTGGACAGCACAGGAACTCACAAGGTAAATGTCTCAACTGTAAAATAAACATAACCTAAAAATACAGGTTATGTTTGGAAATATATTTACCACCTTCATGGCTGTTAGATTAGGTTATTAGCTTGTTTGTGTTTATAAAAACTCTCGCTAGCATGGCAAAAGAAGTAACACACATTGTTGTTGTGTGGTATATACTTTAACTACACTGTAGACTTTATTATTATATTGAAATTGTATTTAAGAGAGGACCTGTGACGTCTCCCGTTAATTTCTGAACTGTCACTCTGAAGCCAGTTTTCTTTTCAGTGTCACCATGGCTACGTTCAGACTGCAGGCAAATGCGGCCCAAACCTGAGTTTATTTTGGGGCTTCTAGAGTCTGCTTGTTGCAACCAAGTATTGACAGTTAATGGTACAATTGCTCAATAAATATGCTATGACAGTGGTTATTAGGGTCATAGGTGGGTTTTATATTCGACCTTTGGATAAGCCAGGTTATCTCTTTCTCTAGTTCTCGTTTACATTTTTAACTCATAAAGAAGACCCAGAGCTACTTTTGTGTCAGTTCCCAAACAAATTTGTCTCTATTTTTAGCTTTTGTTAAGTGATTTATCACCCCACATTTATTATAATATTATCCTGTTTTTTGCGTTTCTCCAATAAAAATCTGTTATTTTCCAATATTTAATTTACTGATCATATAGATGTTCATTAAAGCTCATATTAAAGTTAAAGTTAAGAGAAAACTAAAGAAAAAGTGACTTTTTCAGCAAAATCTATCATTATCTGAACATAAACCCAGTGTGTCCATCCACTGTCATTGATCCAACTCTGTTGGTTTTACTGGTGAATCAATGTTGTAGAAGATGACCCTGATGTCATGGTAATTACGAAGCCTCTGAACATCCAAATGGGTCATATCCGATGACCATGAAAAGATGCAAACTGTATTTTACACTAATTATTTATAGATTTAATGGATCAGAAATTAATAAACATTATATTTTGGTAGATGATTTTGGTTTCCAGTGGTTGTTTGGGTCTTTATGGGTTAAATGAAGTTCAGCTAAGCTAATCACCTCCTGGATCATGCGCTATGCACCAACACACAGATATGAGGGTTGTAACATTTTTCACATTCTCCTCTTACTCTTGGCAGGAAAGTGTTTTTTCCCCAAATGTCAGCCTCTTCTTTATAAATCCTGCACACACAAAGCCCTTTTAAGAGCATTTGCACTACAGTGTGGTGGAAATAGACACTGACTGAAAGAAGGAATGTCACAGCCGTCACAGTGTGGATAGAAAATAATGTTTGTAGACATCCTGTGAAAAGACTTAGGCATAGACCTTGTACAAACATTTATTACACACCCTCAATACCTTGGATTACATCAGAGGCATTAGTCTTAGTAAAAGATTAACCAGGGGTTTAAACATTACACCCATTAGATGCTCAATTAGCTGTATCACAGTTTCGACAGATAACAAGGTGTGTAGAGTTTAGACTGTACAGTGTACGTTGTTTGTTGTAGCTGGTGTGTGTGTGTATTTGCGTGTATTGTGCGTCACAGTTTGGGCTGTGCGCTGCCGCTGCTGCTGCTGCTGCAGTGAGAACACGTTTGGCTCCAGCTGCTAATCCTGCCGGATGCCTTTGCCATGATGTGTCTCTCGGCACCAGGAAATCCCCTCAATGTCTTCATTCAGGCAGCCTGCCTTGCCTCACACACACACAGTCGCTGGCCTTTACACACACTTTGTTTGCCTGCAAGTTGCAGCGCTGGACTCTTAAAGCCAGGGCTATTCTCTGAAGCACCATGGGACTCTAGCATGTACCCAAATCTTCAGCTCCAAACTTTTTCGCCTTTTCTAAGTCCTCTGAGCTGTCAGTTTGAGCAGCAGTAGTTCCAGCTACAGGTCGATAACAACCCCTCTCCAGTAAACTAACTTGGACAGGAGTTCCTTCTTCATTTCACCCACTGCCATTTTCATATCGCCTGCTATTGCCTGAGTAAAAAAGATGCAGAGTGATGATGCAATGCTCAGCAATCAGCCTCTATTGTGTAATGTTGCTCACTCTGCTTCACTTCCTGGAATTCCCCCTTTTCTCATGCTAGTCACATTTTACCCAAGATACAAGACGGAACACAGGAAATGAACTGGAGGTATCCCATCAGTCTACAATCCACACAACCCAAAAAAAAAAGATTAAAAGGAAAAAAAGCCTCAAACTTGGGTCAGTGTCGTGTCGTCCCTGCAGCAGTTTGTGAGGCTGCTGTTGGCGCTGATGTGGCTGCTGTGTGTTTTCCATGGTGCTGGTGGCTTGCCTTGGCTGCTCTCAGCCTGCCAGTGGCTGACTGATGTAAAATGTTCATTTATAGGCAGCCATTACAGCTGGTTACCACGCATTTCTCACACTCTCACTGCCCCCTTCGCCAGCTCATCCACCCACTCTTCCCTCTCTGCTGTTATACATAGGTTGCAGTCAGAGGAGGCCTTAAACACACAAAGACACACACAGGCTTCTGTTGTTTGTTTTGTATCCTTGACTCCAAGTGCTCAGGGTTAGCTCTGAGCCCATGGAGGCAAGGACTGAACAACACTTGTCACCAGAGAGAAACAGTGATAATGAGAAATAAAGATGGAGGTTGTGTTTGTTAGAGTTGTTGTTGGGTTTGCACATGGACAATGTCCCAAAGTTGACAAAAAAATTGTGTACAACTTTAGTTAAAATTAGTGTTAGGTTTGTTTTGTTTGTTATTTTAATTATTAGACCATCCAGTAAATGACTCATAATGAAAATAGTCCTGCCTTGATCCACTATTATAGAATTATCTTGTCAAGTTCTATGTAATTTAGTTGTACAAAGGCTGACACTGCTGTTTAATGCTTTAATTAATATTTTGAATTTTATCAGACAAAAGATGCAGGATAAAATAATTTTGAGACTATTCTGAATAATAATCAATACTTAAATAAACTGCAAAGCTGCTGCAGATACACCAGAGCAGCTTCATATTCAACTGCAAAGTCCTATTCTGTAAAGCATCTTTTACTCCAACATTTCTCTCTGTGAAAGGAGTAAATTCCTGTTTTTTGGGTTTTTTTTTTTTAGCAACAAAGCCATAGTCATTTTGCTGTCTTTTTCCTCAAACTGTACAAGGGTAATATTTCATATTTAACTTTTTCAATTCAATAAAAACCCTTCTAGGAACAAGTTCTAGAAATGAGTGTTTTCTGTAAACACTGTGATATTTAAAGGAAATTCTTGTTCTTAGTTTTTCTTTGCATGTATCCCTTCCCCTGAAATAATAAATAAATAAATCATGAATAAAACTAATCAGGAAAGAAAAAACATCACTGACTGCAGCCTCCGTCTCAAGTCAAACAACCCCTCCTTCATGTATACAGAACTGAGGATATTATTTTTCAGTTTGGTCACGGTGGCTCTGGAGAAATACTTCTTTCCCTTGTGTCCGTCTTTGACTGATTCAATCTAAAATCCATTAACTTTCCTGCTGTGGAATAACGTGGTTAGCCCAGCTCCATATTCAGAACAGAGACAGTGACTCAGTTCCTTCCTGTTCGGAGGGCCCGAGCCTGGTCGGACACTTAGTCATCCACCACCGCCGACTGACACCATGTGTCAGAGCTGGTCGGGCTTTAGTTTGGCTTTGGTAATCCGTCTGCCATTAAAGAAACATGGTGTGGTTTGGCCTGCATTGGAGTGCCAGTTGTTTACAGTATGAAGGTGTGATTTCAGGGTTTCCTTGATTCCTTCAGTCTTATCTCTTGAACAAACCCATAGAGAAAGACATCAAAGCTGGCTCACAGGTCTCACAACTACCTTTTGTTATCATGGCAAATAATTCACTTAGGTAGTTCTAAACATGAGCTAATGTGACATTCCAAGCATACCGTTGCTGGCAGACGGAAGATATGGGATTATCTCTAAATATAATCAGTTTCAGTCATTTTGATGGTGCATGTGTAGTGTTTTTAATGTGTTGGTTTATACAGTCACGGAAAAAAATATTAGACCACCCACTCTTAAACATAGAGGAAAGTTTAAAATTGACATTATTTGTATATTATTATGTTAGTATTTTACTGGTTTGGCCCACTTGAGATCAAACTTGCCTGAATGTGGCCCCTGAACTAAAATGAGTTTGTCTTCTTGTTTTTAAGGATTAATTTTCCTTAGTATTCATCACAGTGGAAATCATAGGGTAATTTTACTACACCAGCAAATCTAATATTGGCACAGCATTCTATCATAGTACTGTACTTAAATAGATTGGTCAAGTCTAATAATCATTTAACAGTAAAGACAAAACAAAATTGTATTTTTACTGCTGTACATACTTCCTATATATAATCGAGAAAAAACTTGTTAGACCACCCTATGTTTTCTTTGATTTCTTGTTCATTGTCATGCCAGGTACAACTAAAGGTACATTTGTTTAAAAAATATAACTAACTACAAAAATAGCTCATAACAGTTTAATTTAAGAGCTGATATCTATCCATTTTCCATGGTTGTATTGATAGTAACCAAAATCACATGTTATTATTTCAATATCTATAAGATAAGCTTTATTTGTCACATGCACAGTTATGCACAGTACAATGTACAGTGAAATGTGTTTTTGTACCTGCAGCCAGTGGTACAAAGTAAAACCACAAGATTTTAAATATAAAAGGACATATTAAAAGTATATTAAAAAGTATATGCACATACATATACATATGCATATCTATGGCATTGTACTGACAAAAACAGTGTTGTTTAGGCGTTCTAAGTCTTCTTTTCTGTCTGTTTCAATCACATGATACACACAGGAGTTAGTACTTGATTGCATAACCATTATTTTTCATAATTTATGATGGTCTAATAATTTTTTGCATGACTATATAATCAGTTTAAGTCATTTTGATGCTGTATGTGTAGTGTTTTCCGTGTGTAGGTTTTTATATAATTAATTGGAGCCTCCCTCTGCTTTATTTCTGTGTTTTACTATTTACACTGTGGGTTGAGATTTTCAGGGTGTAACTTCTCTTATCACTCAGCCTTATTTAGCCTCTCTGTCAGTCGAGGGAGTGTGCCGGCGCTGGCAGCTGAGTCGTTCCTCACTTCAGTCCCGCTGCTATATCGGGATCGTCAAACACGACATCCACCTCAGCGGTTTGCTGCTGATGTGGTCTGCCCTCAGTTTGTGTTAGCTTAGCAAGGGAGTTGAAGGTGAAAGCCGGTGGTCACAGAGAAAGCTGGTGGGAGTAGAACATTTCCAGAGAAATACTTTGGAAAAGCAGAATGTGTACAAAAGCCAAGTCAGAACGTTATGTGAAATTCTGGGTTTCAAGGGTCGTCCAAATGAGAATAAACATGGGCTATCATGGTTTGTTTTTTAGTAACTAGGCGTGTTGATACAGTGCAGTTGGATTTAAAGATAAACGATAAATGAATGCATCGCTTCTGATAAATTGTTAATTTTTAGTTTCCTTGCACATATACATAAAACACTTGTTTTATTATATCAATATTTGCTGTTTTATAGACTTGCTTTGGGTTTTGGAACAACACTAAACACACAATGAGAATTATGAAGGACATTTATGAGGACTTTATAACATTTTATTGTCTGATTCAAGTAGAAATCAAATTGAGTCAAAGTTTATTAATGCCCAGAATTGCAGTATGTCTCAAAGGACTATACACAACATTATGGAGACCATTAATGAACAACATTTATCAATAAAATGGAAAGCGTTAACAGATATTCCATTCAAAGCATTATAAGGAGATTATTCTTGATGAAGGTTGGCAGTTAAAGTTGTCAAAGCTAAAACTCTTAGGTTTCCAATGGTTAAATAATAATTATCCATAGATACTTTGATGTTGAAGATCAATATCATGCTTTTGAATGTCCTCTGAAATGTTTTACTATTTGGCTAATGTTAAAATATAGTACAATAGTTTATATTATTGGATAAAACCTTCGTTTCTTTAACATCTTTAGCCATTCAAATGTCTAGAAATACATAAAAAGTGAAGTAAGATTATTAGGATGTATAATTCTAATGACAAGACTTCATGTTCTCCTTTTCTCAACTTGTTTTATTTAGAAATGACAGCCTGTTTTTTGGTAATATGCCGTTTTTAGACTCTTCCTTTTTTACATGTATTTGTCCATATTTAGGTGTGTAACTCCATACGTGTGAGCGTTGTATCTTGTGATGGATTTGTGAACCGACTGTTGCTGAGCATTTGGCCACAAACACTGCAGAGTGGGACCAAGATCAGATACCACCTCAGACCCCATCTGCTAACCGTGGATCTCCTTTATTTTAAAGAATGCGGTCTTTCCTGCAGGTGCAGTTTACGATGCACGACACACACCTGGCCTGGTTTCCCCATGAATGGTGTGTGTGTGTGTTTTGATAATGAATTCACCCAGGGTTCATCTGAGAGGCAGGCAGGAGCTGAGGTCAACAGCCTCTTCTTTATATTGTAATCACGGCACTCACATAATTGGTTCTATTAAAGTCTCTTGATATGGTAATATCTGACATGCTCATCTGCATGATTGGCCCTTTTTACACACCCGAGTGTGTGTTTGTAAGAGCGAAGTGAGAAGTGGAGAACGGGCGAGATGCTGAGTGGCTCTCTTTTCCATTTGCATGTTTGATAAATGATTTTGAGGGTTTAATGAATGCTACAGGCTGACATTTTTTCCTCACAAGGAGCAAATAATTGATCTGACACATACTTGACTTGCTTGTGTTTAGCCTCTGAGTTCTGTCAGAGTCTGTAAGTGTAATTCATGTCAGTCCCAAAGCCTGAAGTCACTGTAGTCGATCTGATTACAGGATAACAAGTTCCAACCAATGATTAATATTCCTGATATCTCTATAGATTTAGTGATATACTGAAGTGCTTCATAACCAAGCTGCATAGACTTTGAACCGCGTTGCCCTATGCCACAGGCACTCGCATAACACATGTTTTGCATTATTAAACACCTTTGCTCTTCCCCTGGTCTTGTGTGCAGAGTGTGAAAGTGAGCAGCGTTTCGTTTTGATTCCAGCTGTATTCGTACCCTCTGCCATGACACAGACCCAGATGTATGCCAAGAGAAACCTTATAGGTGTTTGTTTTCGGAGGTTTCTCTTTTGGAGGTTTCTCTTTTGGAGGTATTTTCCAGTTGCAATAGAGGATATACTGTTATGATTATGCAAGAGTAACACCACTAGATTCTTTCCATCAGCGGAAATTCAACAGATGGTATCAGAACAGGAAGTATGGGACCAGGTGTTGCCTCATGGCCTGGTTTGAGTGAAACTGAACTGCACAAAATACATAACAAATGAACAAATGGTCTCATGTGACTCTCTGAGGTTATCGTCTATGATCTAAAGGTCAACCACATGAGAGTATTTTAAGGTTATATACCAAAAATATCTCTCTTTATTTAAGTCAGAGAACCATTAATAATATCACAAACTCATGCATTTGTCCTTTCTCTAGATGACGAGGAGGCGCTTA
Source organism: Fowleria isostigma (assembly GCA_029814645.1). Classification (NCBI taxonomy): domain Eukaryota; kingdom Metazoa; phylum Chordata; class Actinopteri; order Kurtiformes; family Apogonidae; genus Fowleria; species Fowleria isostigma. Next base: position 5,447 of record JAPTGZ010344147.1, on the reverse strand, counting down.
ACTCCATCATGAAGGACTTGGCAGCCCTGGGACGCTGCTACACCCAGAACAACAGCCACAAGCCCAAGAACAGAACCCTGCTGTACAAACAGGTACATGGGGAAGTCAGAGCTGCACTTCAAGTCACCCCCAGTATAAAATCTGTCCACTGGCTGACTGAAAACACTGTTTTTATGTTGTAATGGTGACGTGCGTTCATAGCAGACTGTGAAAGTCAGGTGAAGGTTGTGCTGCAGTTTTGAAGAGCATTCGCCTGCAGCTTAGATTGAGTTGAATTTGAGGCCAAATAATAGACAAATAATAGACAAATAAGAATGTCCTAACTGCACTTCATTAATAATATAAATCAATAGTTTAGTTATTGGCATTATTTGCATGTTCAGAATCAGAATCATGTTTATTGCCATGTAAATAAACAGGGTTCACATTACTAGGAATTTGCTTCACTGGTTTGGTGTAAACATAGAACATGGAGTAGGTAAGAAGCATGCAGTAAAAAAAACCCAAATAAAATAGAATAAAATAAAAAATAACCAAGTGAGATACAGAAAAAAACAGTAAGATAAAGTTTCAATTTATACAATATTTAGTATACAGTGTGGACAAAACCAATGGGTTTGAATGAGACTATAACGACGCTGGTTATGGTTCTGTGCAGATAAAATAATAATTAGATAGATGAACATGGTCAGAGTGAACTCAGACTAGTCCACAATAAAACAAATAAAGAGGAAATAGACAGCATTTAGGAAAAAGATACCTACATTTATAAAATAATCATTAATAAAGAAGTTTGTCTTGTTACATAGTAGTGGAAATGTTTCAGACAACTTTAAAACTTTACACAATCTCAAATATTATCTTGAAATATTTATAGAAAAATGTATTTTGTGTTTCAAAATGTGTGGCTGCATCAGACAGACACAAACAGATGCAAGTGATTATATTTTGTTTATTATGAACAAGAAAAAAAAACAAAACTAAACTCTTTTTCTTTCAAAATGTCCTTGATGTGTTTCATTAATTCACTGAAACATTCAGTTTTGACCTTGATGGAATAGAGCATGCGCAGAGGGGAGAATGTTGGTTTAGAGAATGGAACAATACTTGACAGAGTTCAATGACTTAAGAGTGATTCTTAATGCAATGTACAGTTGTGCAAAAATTATTGGACCACCTCGTTTTCTTCAATTTCTTGTTCATTTTAATGTCGGTTACAACTAAAGGTACATTTCTTTGGACAAATATGATGATATCAGCAAAAATAGCTCATAAGAGTTTAATTTAAGAGTCGATAACTCACCATTTTCCATGGTTTTCTTAATAAAAACCAAAATCACATAAGTTCTTACATCAGTAGCTATGGCATTGTACTGAGAAAAACAGTGCTTTTGGGCTTTCCAAGTTTTCTTTTCTGTCTGATTTAGTCACATGATATACACAGGAGCTTGCACTTGAACCGTTGTTTTTGATAATTTTTGATGGTCTGATAATTTTTTTCTGCGACTCTATATCACAAATATATACGGTGTCCAAAAACTTTTTTTTCCACCGTTGTATCTACAGCAGACCCTCACGAGTTAGAAAATGCTTGAATAAAATTCAGCCCATTTTGAGGAGCTTATAATTTCCCCTTCAAAACTCCAGTGCTTTCAAGACTTAAATCCTCTCAATCACCTTGTGCCACTTACACAAGTCATTTCCTTGTGCGTTTGTTCCCTCTGTGGAATGATAATTGGCAAATCCTCTTAAACTCCTATGTTTATGGTGAGACATAAACAGGCAGGGGAGAGCACAGACAGTTTTTGCTCGCTGTGCTGCTGTCCTCTGTGAGTTGAGGAAAACCAATAGCCTGCGCTGATATGATGTCAGCGCTGGTTTATCACCATGACCTCATGCAGACATGCAGGCTCTTCCAGATTCTTACTCCCTTGGGTAATAGGTGTATAAATAGTCTTAGATTGTGTCATGTCATCCTTGGATCTAAGTTGAGGAATTGTGCTGCCGTTGCATTGTAGAGTTACATTAAAAACCTGAAACCAAAAGAAATCGCGCAAATCTTTGTTGTTAATCAAAATGTTTCGTTATAGTGCTGTTTTGACACTTCAATTCCATGCACGGCTTATTGTTTTCATTTTTTCAGCAGCTCAAAGCCCACATACAAGCATGAATCACTTAAACTTTCCACTTCCATAACTCCTCTCTGTTGTTATTCTTTCTCTCAACAGGATTTAAGAGTCAAGCTGGAGCATGAGAGAGAAAAACGGTATGTTGGAACCTCCGTATTGTCGTTTCTCCTCCTCTGTCCAAGCCTTAACTCTCGGGTTCGGGTCTTTTTTTTTTCTTTTTTTTGTTATGTTATGCTTTGCCATGCCTGGGATTTTGTGTCTAGAGGAAATCACAGTTACATGCCAGAGTTGCATAAAGAGAGGGAAAATGCCTGCTTTGACATTTAGCCGAAGCCTTGTGTTTCAGACTAGCACGGCCTGTTTGAGAAAAAGGGGAGAAAAAAAAGAGAGTGGGCCCAAGAGAGGGAATGAGCAAAAAGCCAGAATGTGCCAAGTGTTTCAGTTCAGCGTACAGTCTCACAGGCACGCCCCACATTAATACTTCATCTTCTCTGTCTTCCACATCTTTCACCCTGCACCCATCTGTCCTCCCTCCCATCACCAGCCTCACAGTTACTGTAACCAGAGCAAGCTTTCAGTTACAGTAACTCTGTCTGGAGTGTGTTTTTCCACTAAGGTGCCTTACAGTTTGTTTACCACAGCGGCCCCATTACGAAGAACAGGGCTTTTGAGCGTGAGAAGCTTTATTTGGTCTTGAGCGCCATCGTTCCATGTATGGAGTCTCTCAGGTGCTTGTCTGGGGTTTAACACAGCATCCTACGAGATCCAAGTTCACAGATAAACATTGTCCACATGAAATACTCCTTAAACAAACCACAGAGCCACTGAACTCCAAACAACACTTTATAGTTAGGGGAATTAAGTGAAAAATTGTTATGTGGTCGGGGTGTGGGGTATGATGATATTACATTGTGAAGGATTAGAACATATCAATGATCCGACAAAGCAGAGAGATCATGGAATCGTCTGTAGTATTATAAAATATAATAATATAATATAATAATATAATAAAATATGTTTCACGTTGTGGACCGGAAGTCATGGCTGATAGCGAAACAGATGAGTTGCTTATTAAAAAGAATTCCACTTCCGTCATATGGAATTGATTTGGCTTTGTTCCAAATAACAAAGCACAAACAACAGTAATTTGCAAAATTTGCACAGAAACGGTTCACACATTGAATGGCAACACTATTAACCTGTTCAGTCACATATGCTGAGAGCCAAACTGCTAGAAGACAGCCGTACAGCAGCCAGAAGCAACAGGTAGCATTAAATACAAGCAAACAACTCTAATGCAAGTATTTAATAAAGACACTCTGTATGCAAAGAGTAGCAAATGGTGGAAAGACTTAATAAAAGCAGTGACTTTTTACCTGGCAAAAATTATGCAAAGATCAATACAAAAAATTATGATAAATTAAAGATAGTGATTTATTTAAAAAAAAGATCACAATATGATATTTTTGCCATCTCGCCCACCTCTATTACATGGTGGTGATATTTGGTACAGAAGTTTATTAGGTGATCCTAAGACAGCGTAGAAGGGAGTTTCCAAACAATTTTCCAACAGGAAGTGAGTTTTTAAAAAATTCAAATTTGCCACCCATACAATTGACAGCTAATTGAAACCCCCCTAAAAACACCTTTTAAAAGGAAAGAAACATAAAATGGCTACCTATATGCCATCTGTTTCAAAAGGATACTCAGTACTGGGGGGGGGGGTTGTTGGAGTACAACTTAGGCATCATCATCATCAGGGTCGCACTGTGAGTCTGTATTGGCTAATGCTAATTCTAACTTCGGCATAACATTGGGTCAATGAATTTTAAAGCTTAATCTCGGCTCATTTGAACATTTTAAGAATAAACTACTCTTTGCGAATTATAAGTTTCTGGAAAATATTTAAAACTATTTATATTTATATTTTACAGGTAATTCTCCACTGAGGATTTATTTGAAGAGTCATTTATTCTGAAATTTTTGGGGCACTTTTTTTCCCTCTTTAAAGCTGTTCAAAAGTCATTTAACATTATATTCATGGTATGTATTGCATAGATTATTTGATGACAGTCTGTATACATCACATGAAGATAAATAAAATGACAGAAGAAGCCATAAAGTCCAAGCTATGTAACATTTTATCAGTCTTGGGTCATTTTTGGCAGCCATTTTGGAATTTTCCTTTAAAAAATGACCTTAATAGACTGAAAATTTTGGACACCCCTTCTGAAATGATGAGATCCATCCTAAAGAGTATACCAATTCTGGTGCTTCTAACCACCACATAATGATTTGGCCCTTTTTTGATGTTAATTCCCCCTACTGTTAGAGGTATGAAATGATAAAAGAGCATACCTACACAGCAGAAACCAAACATCAGACAGAAACTGGCCAGAACCTATGAGGATAAAAGCCTTAATTTAGGAGAATTTACTGTAGGCACCGGTTCAGTGAGGCCGTGATTAGAAAACTTCAGGCACACAGGAGTGGAAAAGGAAAAAAGAAACGGCACGTTCCTCCAGCCGAATACAGTTTCACACTGGGCCTCTCCACTTTTTCACAACTCTAATTGGCTTCTGCTGAGGAAGAGACGAGTTTTTCATGTTCCTGTCTGTCTGCCTTTCGGCCTCCCTCCGTCTCTTTGTCTCACGGTTTTTCTCTTCCTCACACCGTGCTGCTCTCTGACAACAGCTCGCTATGGAAGAAGCCACTCATAGACTTTTACAGCAGCTTTTTATTCATTTTTTTCATGTCACACTCTCTCCTCTCTCTTCTCCTCTCCTCTTGTCATGTTGTCCATGCTGTGCTTCCGATCTCTGAGCCCTTTCATTTTTATTTATTTTGGGCAACAGCAGGATATCCTGAATTTGTTGGTGGCAAAATTATACGACATTGCATTAGCAGTGTTTATTTTTAAAGGGGCAAGTATGTGGTATTTAGAAATGTTATTTTCAGTAACTTAATGTGGATGATTTCAGTTCGTTTCATTTATTTTAGCTGCTATAACATTTACTATACTATATTACTATATATATTATATTACTATATTTCATGGGGTCTAACACATATTTCCGATATCTGTACAGTACATAATAATAAAACTGAAAAAAAGACAAAAAAAATTAAGAAGTTAAAGCTGAGATCTGTTTGTTTTTTACTTAAATGCATAAACTCATGTCAAATAGAGTTGCACAATTAACCAAATTAGTGGACACATGTACAGTCGCAGAAAAAAATTATTAGACCACCCTATGTTTTCTTCAATTTCTTGTTCATTTTAATGTTTGGTACAACTAAAGGTACATTTGTTTGGAC
>JAPTGZ010344131.1:0-11113 GCA_029814645.1 Fowleria isostigma | reverse complement strand
AAAATAATAAAATAAAGAAGGAAATAAAAAATAAAGAAATAAAAAAAATAATAAAAAAATTAGAATAAAGAAAAAAATTAAATATAAAAAAAAGAAAATTTATTATTTAATTTTATTGGTTGGTCTAAAATGGGTGGTGTTCACTTCCACCTATCACAGCATCTGTTCCATTTGAAAAACTGAACATATTTTAATGGTCACGTTTTAATGACGTAACAGAGGTGTCAAAAGTTGTCATTAAGGGTAGTTGTGGTGGTGGGGGTGTGGTCAAATGTCGTCTTTATGGGGAAAAGAGTTAAGGAGGGCGACGCCCACTATGGGCCAGACTCCCCTGTTGACTGTTCTTTTAAATATTAGAGGCAGAGCTGATTCAAAGTGAGTAACGCTAATCGTACTGAAGGGCACATGGATTAAGTGTTTACTGACGGCGGTTTAAAGTTAGTACAACAACGCTGGCGACGTTTGCAGCAGTGACTTCTCTAAATTTTGTTTACAGTTGACAAATTGACGCGTACTCTTTCATTGCTGTTTAGCCCGCGGCCAAATCAGCCCAGGGCTACAGATAACCCTGGGTTTAGAGTGTGTTTTGTGAACGACGGGTGACTCCAGCGTCTGTGCACCAGTTTCCTTTTCATACCTACCTACCCTGCATTCTTCCCTGGCGTTCATCCAGTATTTATGCCAGAGATGGTTATATTGCACCAGTTGCCTTTCAAGGCTTGTTTTCATCTTCTGAAGTGTTTTTCTTTTTTTGCCCCCCCCCCCCATTCATATTCCGTTCTCTTCCACCACCTCGAAGGGCAAAAGCTCTGAGAATAGCAAATTCCCCTTTTCCTCATCTCGGTTCAGTTTGCCGTAGGGGGGAGAGGCAGCCCTGAAAGTTTAACTCTGAGTTCTGTCAGTTTCACAGACCGACTGGTGGACGTTATAAGCTGCAGAGACCTCTCGTCACCCATATTTCCATGTCAGTAACTTCGCTTCGATGTTCCTTTCAATTAAATACACATTGCAATCTGCAAACATTTTTGCTGGGAAAGCACTTTTCTTCTCCTTTTTTCCCTCTCTTTCTCTCTCTCTCTCTCTCTCTCGAAAAAAAAAAACTTTATCTGCTCTCCTGTCTTGTTAAAATCAAAGCGTGTGCACTTAATTTTCTCTCAATGCGATGGGAAGATTCTTCCACTGACTCATCTCAAAGACTTTGTGTCTGCCTACGCACACGCACAGTCTCTTTTTTTTTTTTTTTTGCCGTACAGACTCTGATTATTTACAGTTTTAATTAGTCCAAAATGTGGAAATGTAAGTGGAATTGCAGATGACCTAACACAGATTACCATGTGCCCTCAATTTAGGTGTAATTACCACTCCACGTGTACAATCAGAGCCTGCCTCCCGCGCTTTCACCACATTTTCTGTGTCTAACACTAACTTGGGCCTCTTGGGACCGAGAGAATGTGTTTGTCTGAGGAAGAACTGGAACATGAAAGATACACCATCAGACGGAGCAGCACTTTTTTTTGGACACCGGTCAGCGAAGGGGGGCCTCATCTGCCTCTCTGATTGGCTGTCTGTCTACCTTGTCAGTAGGCGAGTTTTTGCTGGGGGGGGGGGAGCGGAATGAGGGCAAGACTAATCAGGCATAATCTCAGCCGAAATTGTATATTGACATTAGCAGATTTAATTAGCCGGATTAGACGGAGAGCAAAGAGAAAGGAAGTGATAATGATAGCTGTCAGATATTATAGGATAGACCTTTTGACATAAGCTAACACACACATGTACACACAGAGGCCTAGTTAAAACACCAGGAGCCACGCACACATCGAGTTGAATGGCTGCCAGCTGCACATGGAATCTCTGGAAACTTTGTTCCCGTATTTGACTGTAATTAGAGATAAATAGAACCACTCTGACCAGCAGCACACGCCCAAAAACACAAAAACGGCGCTCTCACAAACCGTGCATTGTCCATCTCCTCTCAGAGATCTCCCTAATTCCCCGCACTGTTCATAGACAGGAGTTTAGTTTAGACATCAGGATGGTGAATGTCAGACGTTGTAGTCGGTTTAACTGCTAATGGCACCGGATTATGTCTGTCAGAGTGAGGGAAGGCTCTGCTCTTATGCTGAATTTCCATGCTTTCATGTCAACTAGAGGTCGACAAAGCTCTATCTTTTTTTCTCTCTTTGTCTTTTTTGTTAATCTCTTTAGATCTGTTAGATAGCTACATGTGTCAAAGTACTAGAAATGCTCATGAAATAGTCCTAAACACCCTTTCTTTTCTTATATTTCTTCCATTTTCAGTTTTTCTTCCTGAATTATCTTTTTCCCTGAATATCAATATTTCTGTTGCCATGTTGTTTTCCACTTTTTTTTAATATTTTGGATTTGCAGGTTCTGTTACCCTGGTTGATGTAGCATTACGAGTAGACCGTTTAGGTTATAGTTGCTTCAGTATCAGTAGTTCCACATAGTCAGACCTATCTCCAGGTTTTGTTTAGTACTAGAGAAAGGTCTGACTGCGCTCATTATTATTCGAAAATAAGGGAAAAACCAATCATGATGCTCCTCATGGATTAATCCCTATACAGAGCGCTGCAAAGAATCAAATGAGCTTACACTGCATGAGCCAAATCTTTGTTGTAATTTGTCATTTTCAGATTGTAGTTGTGAGTTAGCAGCCTGTACTTTCACTTAGAGGTAGACCAATATATTGGCTGGTCGATATAATGATTATTTTCTGTATCAGCCAAGCGTCATACTCTACTAGCATTGGGCCTAACAAAGAAATGACACCCCTTCCCCAGCTGTATAGGGCTATTCAACTATTGTAGAAACACATTAGGTAGTCATTATACTAACAACTAACCTGACTCACGGTTTAGGTAAAAGTAGTAACTACTCTATTGTAACCATGTTTACTCTGTTTTGTAACGTAAACACTTTGTGACCTGAAGATCCTGGGAAATGTAGCTCTGCTGCTTGGAAGAGCAGCTTAGAGGGGTTTCCCAGTATGCATTGGGGCAAGGTATGTAAGTATAATTAAGGTTTATTTATAGAGAATCTTTCACAGACAGAGGTTGCAAAGTGCTTTACGGTACAAAATAGTGAACAGTTAAAATAGGGTAGTTACTACTTCTTCTAAACCATGAGTCAAGTTGGTTGTAAGTTAGATGAGGTTCTGTTAAGTTTCGTGTTCATGAGATAATGTTCCCTTAGAGAGGGAGGGGGGTGCCACTTCCATGCTTTGCCTAGGGTGCCAAACAACTATGGGTCAGTGTTGCCGTAGAGGGCTTAAAAACTGGCGTTACAGGATTAAATATCAGCCTCAAAAATTGGCTGTAGATATCGATTATCGGCTGACCAAATTTTTAAAATCAACACAGGCATAGGAAAAACCCATATCGGTGGACCTGTACTTTAACACAATGTCTACTGAAATAGTTGGTCAAATAGTCAGGTACTGTACCCTGTATAGATAGACCGTATATAGTCAGTACTGTAATTCTATAGGTAAAAGTTCTTGTGGATTAAATGTAGCACTTATTTAGAACTGTTTTCAGTTACTTTGTAAGTATGCAGCCGAGGCCAGCAGCACATTCTTCTGATATCCTCTTCTTCATTGAAGTGCCTCTATCGATCCATGTCCCCCACAAAGGCCCTCTATATGTGTGTGTGTGTGTGCGTGCGTGCGTGTTCGAGGCTGTTGCCGATCGGCCTTTGCCTGAAGAGTAATCAGATGCATTAATGAGCAGTGACTTTAACTTGGACAGCCGGCTGCGCTCCGACACAGACGTCGTCGATATGTTCCCTCTGCCGTCTGCCCAAGAACAAAACAAGTTTTAAATGGGAGAGCCAGAAAAGGAGTAAGTCAAAGTACTTCTGAAAATGTGAGTCTGTGAAGCATGCCTCCAAAGTGGTATTTCACCTTGGTGCAATGTTTTCCTTTCAAAATTATTTACCCCGGGAAATGATTCAGCATCAACATTAGGCATTTCTTTCCCCCCGCGTCCATCAATAACACAGGTGAAAAAAAAAAAAGACTTTTTGACAAAGAAAACAAAGACCTTGGTGTGGCGGGATGCTCTCTCGGATTCCCAGAATGTCTCCGAGAAATGCTAAAAGTATTAAACTTGGAGAAAGAAAACAAAGTCAAGCGAATGACAGACAATTTAAGTGAAGAGTGAGACAGCTAATATAGCCGGCCCCCAATTCAACAGTGACAGAATGCCAAAAATGACAAAGATACGCCACACTCAAATACCTCTTTGTTTCTTTACTTGCAAGGGTAGAAATCCCTTTAACAGCGTGCTCGGTGAAATGAACTTGTTAGATCCTCCAGAAGTAAAGGCACAATAAAAATAACTGGAGCACAAGTTGCAGCATTACATATTTTTGGTCGAGGATGCAGAGAGATTTTGGACCCTTTTGTCTTAATTTGAAGTTGGAAAGTAGAGAAAAGACAGGAGAGAGAGATGAGCAACACGCACTCACGGAATCTGTTAAGTTTTAATATTCCACTACTGCACTGGGGTGATTTATTTATTTATTTTAGGTAGCGACTTGGCACTATTTATAGGGTTTCCACAGGGTCTTAAAAAGTCTGGAATTTACAAATCTGCATTTAATACCTTAAGATGTCTTTAAATGGTATTTAGTTTGATATGGTAGGTCATAAGTTATGCTGCTATAAACTTGTTGGCTGGGTTGTGTTTAAATGGGTCTGGGAAACGCAGTCCTTCATAGAGCATTTAGGTAGAATTACTATTGATTACTCCATGTATTATACTGATTATGTACAATTCATTATGTGTACACAGATATACATAAAAATATACAATAATTCACTATTAATATACACCCTTAGTAGCCTGAAAGGGAGTGAAAAGAAGAAAAACTTATTTACTCCTATCACCAGTTTCACTACTTAAACTTGTATGGTTGCAATTATATGAGAGAAATTAGTTATTAACACTTATTAGTACACCAAAGCTAACATACAGAACACAAATGTACCCAATACAGAGAAAAATACTAATGAAACACAATGAATTATCGGCACCAGAACGAATAATGAAAAATACTTGTGGATATAATAAATGTCAATGAATAAAGTAAAAATAAGTGAAAAGCAATAATCAAATCACCCAGAGTTTTAATTTCATTTATTTTACTGGCAAATCCAATAATGGTCATGTTGGTTTTGGTCTTTTTTTTTCGTGTCTTGTTTTCTTCCTTAATAGTGAGTGGGTGGGAAGGGATAATAGTTAATTATGTTTCATTCATGGAAGTCGTTCTGGTGTAGACTAAAACTGTTGTTCTCAATATACATCATGTAAGTCAACTTTCAACTTGATTAGGTGGAAACATTATATATGTCAGATATTGCTGTGTGTGTAAGAAAAATCTAATAAAAATATTTCTTGATTTTTTTGTGGGAAAAAAAAAAAAGTGCCTTTTAAATGTCCAAGCTGGAAAGAAAGTAATGTCATTCTACTCAGTTCCACCTGTTCCAACCCTACAATTTGTAATGAAATAAGGACCAATTATCACTAACTTTGCAGCCCCCAATAAGAAACAATAGGAATCAAGACGTTGGAGTAATTAAAGATATTTTCCTTATTTCTAGGGGTCACAAATTTTTGCCAGTATGACCATAAAATTAAATTCTGTTCAAAGTAGTTTTAAAAAGGTGTGAAAAAGTCTTAAAATACCTTAAAAAAAGTCATAAAAGGTATTAGATTTGATATGATAGGTCTTAAGTTATGTTTCCATAAACTTATTGGATGTATTGTGTTTAAATGTGTCTGTTAAATTTTCAAATTCCAAAGGAAATAACGTGAAACGACTCAGCTCTGCCCGTTCCAACCTGAAAATTAATGCAAAAATTGGGAACCAATTATTGCTAACTTTGCAGCCTCCGGTGAGAAACAATAGGAATCAATGCACTGGAGTAAATAAAGACTAGAAGTCACAAAGTTTTGCCAGTATGCCTGTGACTTGGGTATTTAATTGTGTTCTAAGTAGTCTTAAAAAGTGTGGAAGTCTTAAATTTAAGGTTCAGAAACCTGTATGAATCCTGTATTTATTTTGTACAGTTTTGTCAAAATGTTACTTATAAGCTGGTGAAATAATTTCCGTTTTATTGTAACGTGACTAATAATCAGATGCCTGTTGCCCCAAGTGCTTTCTGCTGTCGTCCGTTCACATGCCGCTGTGTTCACAGTCCACCTGCAGAGGGCGACATAAGACAGGCTAAGAGCTGTAAAGAGTCAGTACGTGGCTGAGTGTGGCTCTTAATACTTCAGCCTGCACATACAAGATCCCATGCTGCTCTAAAAACTTGAGGATATTAATAAATATTTGAGTGACACATTCTTTTCTTCTCTTTACTATTTTTCTTTTTGGTTTATGTAGCTGGAAGAGGGTGTAGAGAGGTCCATTTAGACGCTTTTTCTTTTAAAGTAAGTTTGATTTGGACTAGAATGATGCTTTATAACCTGTTGATACTAAAGGCTGTAATATTTTCCCTCACATTCTTTCACGGGTGCGTAAAGTGGGCGGTCGCTGTTTGCTCCTTTCAGGCCCTATGAGTGGCATGCCGTTTATAAGAGAACCGAATATTAATGAAATAAAAACATGTATTTTTAATGGCATTTGCAGTTGTAATACATATTGTTTTTCGGTCTCGCAGCTGTGGAACGAGGCATCATCTCCATGACGTTATCAAGCGTTTGCCCCCGTAGCTCCGGGAAAAAGGACCGACGAATGTTAATGTGAATGTGACTTCCATTTCTATTCCTTTCCTGCTCATTGCTTTCTCAGGCTGAGCCCACGGAGGGACTGCAGCCGGAGACAGAGTAAAGCTGAGAGGAGACTAACAAGTACATTTAGCCTCCCTGGTCTTTTTTGTCCTCTGTTGTTAATAGACTGTAATGAAGGTTACAGAGCTGATAAAACGAAACGTAAATGGCAACCGCTGATTACAACATCAATAGATTCAGTCGTTTTTCCCACATTTTCTGGTAAACAATGTAGAGATTTGACGCTTTTCTGTGTCAACTATAATAATTAATTGAATATCTTTGATAATGGGCTTATTTTTTTTTTTTTACATGAAACAAACAATTTAAATATTCATGTTTGGCACTCAGATAATAAATTGTTTTTTTTTTCCCTCCCACACAGGAAATTTGCCCAAGTAAAATGTACTCTACGCAGATAACATTTGGTCCCTTTGTAAAAAGTAAAAGTTACTCTTTGGGTCGAACTCTATGAACTCAATATAGAGCCAAATTTACTCAATATACAGACAAATTTACTCTTTTTGAGGGAAAACACTTTTGACCCTGTGTTCTAGACTGCACAATATGTTGTTTGAGCATCGTCATTGCATTGTACATGTGCACAATAGTCACATCACAGATCCTGTAATGTAGGGGGTAAATGAAGTCAATGTGTTTTTATCTAATTTCGAGGGCACCTGACAAACAGTTGCTGGTAACAACATTGAAAAATGAGCAATGAACAAGAGAAAATCACCAAAAACAAAGAAGAATGGTAAATGGTCTGTACTTATATAGCGCTTTTCTACACATTAATGGTACTCAAAACGCTTTACAACACAAGCTTCACATTCATCCACTCATACACCAGTGGGCTGACACTATGCCAGGCACTATCAGGCCTCACTTAGAGCAGTTTAGGGTTCAGTGTCTTGCCCAAGGGCACTTCGATATGCAGACAGTTGAAGGCGGGATTCGAACTGCTGACCCTTCGATCATTGGACGACCTGCTCTGCCACCTGCGCCACAGCAGAATATCACAGAAAATGAAGAAGAATATCATCGAAAATGAAGAAAATCAGGAAAAAAATGAAGAAAATCAGAGAAAACAAAGAAGAAAATCAGGAAAAAAAGAAGAAAATCAGAAAAAACAGAAGAAAATCACCAAAAACAAAGAAGAAAATTGCAATATATATCACAAGGTAAAAAAAAAAAAAAAGCGAAGTCAGTTTTTTTCCAGTATTGTGCAGTCCTACTGTGTACAAATGTCGCTAATATGTCATAGAACTGTAGCACCAAAAAAGCAGGTTTAACAAATCTGTGACTTAGAAAATCTGAATGAAAGTGAATGATGCACAAATATTCTAAAGTAATTCATTTTAGATATATATAATTATTATTATATGACTGATATAGGATGTATTAATATATATTGACTCGGATTGTGTGTGTCATTGTACTAAATGGGTGGGATTAAATAAGGTCGACTTCTCCTCACTCCTTTTCAGATGAGTAAATAACACTAAAATTGCATTAACTATTTCTTATGTATACACAGAAAAAACTACTTGGGTCAAAAGTATTTTCCCCAAAACTAGTCACTTTGGCATTATATTGAGTTTGTACAGCTCTACCCAAAGAGTAACTTTTACTCTTTTGAGCGAGGGACCAAATGTTATCTTTGTAGAGTAATTTCTACACTGGCAAATTTCCTGTGCAACATTCTAATATGTTTTGAAACAATAATTAGAAAGGAATGATCCAAATAGAATAAATGTATTCACCATAAAGTTTCAGACCTACAATGTTTGTTGGGTTTGACCTTTTTTTGGCTTTGTCTGAACCAGTGGTTTTGCCTTTTTTTTTTTTTTTTTTCTCACCGTAGCACTACCTCTGAAGTGAACACCAATACTTTGTTCTGTCCCTCGTAGCCAGCAGCAGGTTGCAAAGGTTTTGGCACCACAACAGCCAGCAAGTTTTAGACAATCCATTTAGGCAAAATAATTTTGGCACCCATTAAAAATTCTCCCGTGGCCCTGTGCTGGGCTCTGACCTGGCCAGTGTTTAAAGAGCATTGCTTTAGAGGCCTTCTGTTTATCCAGCTCCAGACGGCAGCCGCTCCTGACACCCGGCCAGGGATGTCACGATGATTCATGGCCCTCTCCGACACCCCGCTCACGCCTCTACTCTTCTTAATCTCTTTGCTCTCTTTCCTTTCTCTGCTCTCCCTCTCTCTGATGATGAGTTTTCCTTTTGTTTGGGAAGGGCAGAAATGATGTCATCATTTAAAGCAGGTGCCCGAAGCCAGCGCGGAGGCCTCGCCTTTAGCCCGGCGGACTAGTTTGTACGCACTGTGATGAATGGCCCTCCGTGGGGATTCACTTCTGACTGTGTGCCGGACTGTAAAGACAGTAGTGGAACACAGACGACAGGGAAAGTCTGCACAATACCTCAAAGAAAAGTCTGTCTGATGTGATTTCATTTAGACTCCTTGGATGATCAGTGACTCGATCCCACTGGAAGAAAAGGGTTTTTGATTGATTAAAAAAAACCGATGGACATAGGTTGTGCACAGGGATTCAATGATTACCGACACAGTGGTGCAGTGGTTAGCACTTGTGCCTCACAGCAAGAAGGTCCTGGGTTCGATTGCAACACCAGTCGATGGGTGGGGCCTTTCTGTGTGTTTACACGTTCTCCCCGTGTCTGTGTGGGTTTCCTCCAGATACTCCGGTTTCCTCCCACCATCCAAAGACATGCACTGATAGGTCCAGGTCTCCCTTCCAAAAGAGATTTCGGATCTCAATGGGACTTCCTGGTTAAATAAAGGTAAATAAAGAAATAAAAATAACGATAAACCACGGTAAAAATCCCAATGGTGAGTCTTACCATTTCAGTTCTAAGTATAATAACCATGATCGATGACTGCACTTTGAAAACTCATGATGATACTAAAATACTTGTACTACATATTTTTTTTCCATGTGGTTGTATTGCACTTACGTCCACATTACTTTGTTTAATGTTGGTGTATACACATTTGAGTTGCACCAGAGTAAATATGCTGACATTTTTGCATTCTAATCTCAGGTGAACAATGTTTCTGCCAACAAAGTACATTGTGCGTGTTATTTTGTGTGTTTTTTCTAACTAAAACTTGTTTAATTTATTTCAGTGTGTGTATAAGTACTTTTTGGATTTCGGAACACATTTCAACAATACTGTGATTACAATGATAACCATGATAATTTGGTCACAATAACCGTGATCTGAAGTTTTTATATTGTTACATCCCTAGTTGCACATAATATCATGATCACTAAAACAAATTAAGTCATATTTGATATAACACATTCTGTTCTGTTAAATAAGCATGATTTTTGTTATGTTCATATGAAGAATTTGTTTTTGTTAGTCAACATTACTTTTTTGCTACCGTTGATTATATTTTTCATGTTAAGTGAACTCAAAAACTTGCAGTTTCAGTAAGGAACCGTGACAGAAGGGAAGGGTTGAGAATCTCTAAAGATCTATGAATAGGGCTATAGTTGTGCAGGTGTGTCCTTAAGTAAGTAAGTTTTATTTATAGAGCACTTTTCACAGACATTAGTCACAAAGTGCTCTACAGTGCAAATATAAGCCTCACATTTGCCCATTTACGCACACACTCGTAAACCAGTTGGTAGTTGCTGCCATGCAACGCGCTACCAGACCTCACTGGGAGCAGTTTGGGGTTCAGTGTCTTACCCAAGGACACTTCGACATGTGGACAGTTGGACGTGACCCTTTGATCATTGGATGGCCCGCTCCACCAACTGCGCCACAGCCTCCCCGGTCCTTCCCAGACCCTTTGACCTATGAAAGGTCAGTCGTGTTTCCTCGACCTCTTTGACCCTCCCCTACTCTTCAGTCTGTGAACACTTCCTGTTTTCCAAACACCCGCACCACCCCAGGAAGTAATTACAGGTAATATATAAACCTGTCTTAGAGATGATCAATTCTTCCCTCCTGACATGGTTTCTTACTTTAACTCTTTCCGACCATAAAGACGACATTTGACGACTCCTCTGTATTCTTAATGATGAGTTTTGACACCTCTGTTATATCACTAAAGACATGATTTGACAACTATTGGAATAGACTCTGTTTTTTCAAATGTAACAGATGCTGTGATAAGTGGAGGTGACCACAACCCAAACTGGGACAACTAATGGGATTAAATGATGCAATTTCTGTATTTTTATTATTGATTTATTTATCTATTTATTTATCTTAATTTTTTTTTTACTTTTTAAATATTTTTAAAAATTTGTTTTCATTATTAATTTTTT
>JAPTGZ010344099.1:0-11115 GCA_029814645.1 Fowleria isostigma | reverse complement strand
GAAATAACAGAGGTGTCAAAACTTGTCATTAAGGGTATGTGGGGGTCGTCAAATGTCGTCTTTATGGGGGAAAGAGTGAACGTCACATTCTGATCAGACACCTCAGTGCCTCAGACAGTCTTTTATATTGTTTCCTACAGGGGAAGAAGCCAAAGTCCAGGTTTTTGGGAAAGTCTACAATATACCAAGAAAGCAGGCAACATACGGAGATGAAGGTTTGACTTACACTTACTCTGGGGTGAAACGACTCGCCTGCCCTTGGACACCAACACTGGAGTACATCAGGGATACCGTTACAAAAACAACAGGACACACTTTCAACTTTGTCTTGATCAACAGGTGAGAAATGATGAATTCCAAAAGTGATATTCAGATTCTCAAATAAAAGTACACTGCACTTAAACATTCTGCATTCAGAATATTACGTAAGTAACAGAATGTAATAATATCAGTCAAATATACTTAATGTATGAAAAGTAAAAGTAGTCATGTGTAGGTAAGTGGTCAGTCATTGTTTTACAATTACTATATGTGATGTTTTTAACTTATACTTCTCACAAAAAGTTACGGATATTTGGCTTTCGGGTGAAATTTATGGAAATTACAAAAAGTTCGCAATACAGTGGTATCATACCCTGAAAGTAGGAGATTTAAGTAGGAGTATGCAATGGGGATTTCCTCATCTCAAACAATTTAATGAAACAAAAGCCAACAACAGTGGAGGGTATACAACAAAAAGTCCTGAAACATTGAACTATTGGACGTTTGCATTAAAAGTTTACACAAGGTCACAGTTAGGTCACCTGTAAAGGTTAGAGTGCATTTAGATTCATCCTGAAATTTCAGCTGAAACATGAATATCCCTAACGTTTTGAGAGTAGTGTATATTGCTAATGCATGAAAGTACATGTTACATTTGCTGCTGTCCATGTTTAATGTTGAGCTCATTTGAACAATGTTCTAAACTGTTGCATAGTTTAATCTATAGCAACACATCATTCTATAACATATATTTCTAGCATCCATTTCCGGTTAAAACCCAATACCTCTAAAAAGTTTTATTAACATGAAATAAAAGGACAATTTTAAGCAGATTTTTTACATTTTCCATATGGTCAGAGAAAGTTTTTTAATGTAAAAAATGGACACTTCTCCACCCAAGAAGACTTAATTCCCTAGTTTATCACAAAAATTCAACATCAGTATATTTGGTTGTATTCGGTTTTCAAAACAGAAAGGGATGGGAAATCTGAAACGTAAAGTTGTCAGGCATATGTAGTGGACAAATTGTATAGATTAAATTCTGCACATTTGTACTTAAGCACAGTAAATTTAATTAAACATGTTACATTTCATCATTGGATATATACACTACTCACAAGAAGTTAGGGATATTCGTCTTTCAGGATGAACCTAAATGCACTCTAACCTTTACAGTGAACTAAATGTGACCTTCTGGAAACTTTTGAATGCACATGTCCAACAGTTCTATGTTTCAGGACTTTTTGTAAAACTGTTTGTTCTCTAACAAGGAGACAAAATCCACAGCAGGTGTTTGATCCACGAATCGACCAGTAAACGTCCTGGTATTTAAACAGTCCTCTTCATCATGACGTTCACATTTGGACATCATCAGATTGACACATTGACTTTATTGATAAAGATGACTGACACATTGACATTTTTTGTTATTGTTTACCCACCATTGTTGGTTTTTGTTAAAATAAACTGAGATGAGGAAATCACTTGCATTCTTCTTCTAAATCTCTTTCTTTCATTATGATACCACTGTTGCGTGAATTTTTTTATTTTCCATAAATTTCACCTGAAAGTCACATATCCCTAACTTTTTGTGAGTAGTGTATGTCCTTCTGTCCACCAGATACAAAGATGGTCAGGATCACATGGGTGAGCACCGTGATGATGAGAAGGAGCTGGACCCCCTCTGTCCTATTGCGTCCGTCTCCCTGGGAGCCGCACGAGACTTCATCTTCAGGCACAGGGACGCACGGGGAAAACAGAGCAGCCGCCGGATTGAACCTGTGAAGCTGGAGCTCGCTCATGGAAGTCTGCTCCTAATGAACTCGCCAACAAACACGTTTTGGTACCACAGCCTTCCCGTCAGGAAAAAAGTTCTTGTGCCTCGCATTAACCTCACATTTAGGCGCATCGTGTTAAAAACCACCAGCCTGGAGAAGAGAGGATGGAGTTGATGGCGCTAAGTGTTCAGAAGTAGCTGAGCTCAAGCACATACACTAGTACCTTAACTCTTTCCCCTTTGGACACCTATGATGAATATATATATGTTAGTATGGAACAATTTGTTTTTTAAGTGTATTTTTTGTTTTTGTGGTGGTTACAACTGTCACTACTTTGGCAAACCTCCAGAAAAGCTAGTGAAAATGTATAATAATTATTTAAAATTTTTTGAAATTTTTTTAAAAGAAAAAAATGATTAAAAAAATAAATAAAAGTTAAAAACATATTTTAAAAGATACATTAATTCATAAATGAAAAAAATAAAGAAATAAAGAAAAAATAAAAAAATAAAATTGAAAATAAAGAAAAATAAACAAAAAAATAAAGAAAATGTTATATTTAATTCTATTGGTTGTCCTATATGGATTGTGTTCACCTCCACCTATCACAGCATCTGTTACATTTTAAAAACTTGTCATTAAGGGTACTGGAGGGGAGTCGTCTTAATGGGGGAAAGAGTTAAAACTTTACAAAAGCTTACATAGTTTTTTGTGTTTCTAAAGGTGTGGCTGCATCCGACACAAACAAATGCTAATTATTATTTTTTTGCTTATTGTTAACAAGAAAACATAACTGAATTCCTGACAGTTTGGACATGTTATGCCCTGGATGTGTTTCAACAGGGATTATCTGTCTGAAACACCCACTTCTGACCTCATTGGATCGGTGCATGTGCAGAAGGGAGCACGTGAATTTGGAGACTGGCACTATATTTGACAGAGTTCAATGACTTATCAGTGATTCTTAATACGATATACCACAAACGTCTATGTAGGGTTTGCAGAAACCCTTTCCACCTCTTTATTACATATTTAGAATGAGGTCAGAGCTGATGACGAGTTTACCTCCTAACAGATCAACTGACCAGGAAACCAACGGCTCTGGCCCCTACTACAGAGGGGGTGTATTTCTGAATTCTGAGTTTAGCTCCAACACCTTTAACATTCCTACTGAAAATCTGCCAAGATTATGGAATATTCCTGCTCCTCTACTGCAGAATACAAGCAAAGGGCCAGTCATTCATTCATTTTCTGAACCACTTACTCATTGAGAAATTAGGTTAGAGATACTTTATTGACCCTGAGGGAAATTTAAGAATCCAGTAGCAGTACACACACTAAATACACAAGAGCACAATAAATACAACTGCAAATATACAGGATAAAAAAAATACCCTCTTACACTTAAGACAATATAAAGGACTAAAAAGTGACTAAAAATGTCAAGTTAAGATACTACTAAAAATAAATATGGGGCCCCTTGAAAAGAGAAAACTTTCCTATTCTTTCCCATTTTTTTCACTGTTCAGTGTTTTATAGTCCTATGGCCAGGAGGACCAAAGAAGGTTCTGGGGGTGCTGGAACAAATCCCAACTACCATCGACTGACAGAGGGACCCATCCTGGACTGTTACTCATAACTTTGACAATGAAGTACTTCAAATCGAACATATGAGAGGATATGATCTAACGGAAAACACTGCACTAACTAAATGCAAATACTGTCCTGATGTACAGTACATGACATTTGAGAACTTGTAGGAGTCTGATAACTCAGTAATCCATCACAGGCTGATAGATTACATTTACATGGCACAAAATATTGGGTTTTTTGCGCTCATTTTTGAAGACAAAATTCCTCAAAGTGTTGATATAGTTAATGAAAATTCATTCTATTTTATTTCATAATGCTGCTACATGCGGCCATGTATAATTCATTGTGCAAGTGATTTTAATTTTCTTAGTGATAGACCTTCCACTGTGTAGATGCAGCCAACCTCTTTAGGTCTTTCAAACACCTTGTGGTTTTTGGTATTTGCTGATATCCAAAAACCTGTTAATAACCTGTGTCATGGGACTGTTTGTCCTTCCAACCAGCAGTACAACTCATCTATGTTCAAACATCAACCTGTTCTCTTGCATTAAAATTAATCAGTCTGAAATGCAGTTGGTTTATTCATTTATTACCTGAAAACAATCACCTTCACAGACTGCATACGATTACACACAATCACACACGGATACATTTTAGTGCAAAATGCAAACATTAGGGTTTTGCACCGGTCCACCTTCCAATATGACATAGTAGGAACAAGGTCAAATGGCAGTTTTACTTGGTGCCCAGAATTAGAAACAGTAGCAATAACTTCCCAAAATCCAAAAGCAATTAGTTGCTTACAGATCTGTGATGTTAAATATCAACATCATACTACCGTATTTTTCAGACTATGTCGCACTTTTTTTCATAGTTTCACTGGTCCTTCGACTTATACTCCGATGCAACTTATATGTTTGTTTTTTCTTCTTCATGATCCATTTTTTGACGGGCGCAACTCATACTCCAGTGCAACTTATAGTCCAAAAAATACAGTAATTAGTTCAGCTATTTTAATTTCAGATTAAAATAATCTTTATTGTATGTTTACATTTAGGTAAACATAGGGTGTCATTGTTGAAATCATGAGCATTAAAGACAACATGGCCCTAACTGTGTAGCTACCCAAGTCATTACAGTCTTTGAGAATTATTGTAAATTTAGAAAAATATCAAATTCCATATCTTATTAACAGTGTTAAGTGACGCAAAATCTAGTTGAATTCCACACACACACACACACTGTAGGGAATGATGAGGCAAATTAGATTTAATTTGGCATTGGAGAACCAGAGTTGAGGAGCACACTTCCCATCTGAATTTACATAATATTTAATAAATACTACATAACATCTCTGAGAAGTCCTAATCAGCTACTTCTGTCTAATGTACTGACAATAGACAAAATAACAGCAACACTTTAAAAGTATACTGCATTCCAATTGAACAACATCACAGACTACAGCCCCAGAGGGGCCACAGACAGGTAAATGTGTATGAAGCCTCTACACAAATGTAAGATAAGCTTTATTGTACTGCAGGGCTTTTACATTGGAAAGCACTATATTATCAGGTGTTTGTTCCATAAATCCATAATGTTACATGACAGAAACTGGCACATGTACAAAAGGAAAAGTAGCTTCCATGTAGGAATGGTTTGAATAATCCTGCAGGGTCCATAATCTTTGGGATTAGGTGCATCCTACTCTGGATCAGGGCGACAAGCAAAGTGTCGACTCAAAGATTTGAGATCAGATCATACAACACGTTTTGACATGTGGCTGAGATCCATAATACAATTGTCTCTACCGCAACTGCCTCTATGATGGCTTTGCTCTCCGGTCTCACGGTTTCAAAGCCAT
This sequence comes from Fowleria isostigma, assembly GCA_029814645.1. Taxonomy (NCBI): domain Eukaryota; kingdom Metazoa; phylum Chordata; class Actinopteri; order Kurtiformes; family Apogonidae; genus Fowleria; species Fowleria isostigma. The sequence continues at coordinate 5,622 of JAPTGZ010344099.1, read as the reverse complement.
ACTTCACCTGATGTTTACCTTGTTTTGGCTGGCACATGCGGCCGGAACAGTTGGACTGAAAAGTTAGAACAGTCTGCATACTGAGGTCGTGGGCATCTGGTTACTCCTCTGAACGCAAGGCGAGGTTCAGTCTTCGGACTCTCTCATAGAAGAGCATATAAGCGTTGGAAGACAGTACCTCATGCAGGCTGGCTTTACGCACTGAGTCATCTGAAACCCAAAGCCATTGGGAGCTAAAAGGTGAAGAACTGTGAGGAGAAGAAGGGCTGCGGCGGTATGTGATGAAATGTCCAGAGTGCATGTCACCATGGTGAACCAACACGGCTGTGAGCTGGAAAAGGTACTCTGTGGAACTGAAAGAAAAAGAGAATGGACATGAATGACTGAAGTGTTTTAACATAGTGTTGCACATAATTCATGTCAATTTTACACTGATCATATTAAATGGTAAATGGTCGGTACTTACAACGCGCTTTTCCACAACTTCATGATGCCCAAAACACCTCACATTCACCCATTCACACTCATACACCAATAGGTGGCTGCCACCATGCAAGGTGCTGCCAGGCCCTACTGGGGGCAATTTGGGGTTCAGTGTCTTGCCCAAGGACATTTTGACATGTGGACAGTCAGACACAGGATTCAAACCGCTGATCCTTCAGTAATTGGACGACTCGCTCTATCAACTGAGCCCCAGCTGCCCACATATTATGTACTCATTATTTGATTCTTCTTTACACTAGTCTCAACACATTTGCACATCCTTGGTGGAAAGATTATCCTTATCCCCACAAGGGTATTGTCTTTCTGTATATATATCTATGTACATCTGAGCCCCAAATTTTCTAACATTGAAAAGACATTATGCCTTTATCTTGTTCTTCCACTTCATTAGACGCCTAATAACTATTGAACTGAACATCCAAAGTAATAATAACCTTCATAAATAAGTATGAACTACTAGACATCAAACTCAATCTAATTAATAAATAAATGTGGAACTGAACATCGGACAAACTCTACCAAGTGATTTTAATCTTTTAATGTATTATCATCCCTCAACATCAGTAATTCATGTAATGCTGATATAAATAAATAACAGCCCCAACTTCTCCCAAGATTGTAAAACTTGACAAAGATTAAACCAACCAATAATATGATACAGCTTTTTTATTTCTTTGCATCAGATATTTTAACACTAAACTGTTTTACTATCATAAAATAGTAAATAATACACAATAAATGGGTCAAAACAACTCAAAATTAATGTTCCAGCCACTTTCTAATGAACTTCATGGTGGTTCTAACATTTTGTTTACTAACCTGTAGTCACATGTGAGGCTGAGCTGTGGACTCACACCAGCCGAGTGAAGAAACACAGATGAACAGCTCCCATTAGAAAAAGGTTTGTTGTTATTATGATGCTCTGTATCTAAAAAAAAAAACAAAATAGACAATATTTACCAAGAAATATACGACTGCATTGAAAGTGACAGATTTGACTGGTCCAGCATACCGGTGCCGTTGACAGTGGGCTTTTCTGTGCCATCATGTGAACTTTCTGCTGTTATGAGCTTTGGCGTGCATTTGATCCGCTGGCCCCTCTGTGTGGCAGTGCTGTGTTTGTAGCGGTCCATCGACAGGTACTCTGTGAACTGCACATGCTCCTGTCTCTTGATGGGGGTGCCTTCACTGGACCATGTCAGTCTTTGTAAGTGGATGCAGAGGCACTGAGGGAGCTGGAAAGGACAGGTTTTAAACTAATAATAAACACCCAACACTAATTCTATTTATCAAAAAAAATCTACACATGATAAATGCAAACATCACTGACCTTTCCTAGTTTAAGCTGTTTAACAAATGTTGTCCTCTGGCTTTCCAAAGGCTGCTTATTTACTATGGACCCTTGTTGAAGCTGAGGAGACATGCATTTTAATAATATTACCACTTAAAATGACTATAATTTAGTAAGACAGTGACAACGTTGGTAAATGTACCTTAGTGCAGTTTTCACACTCGACTTCTTTTATAGTTTCTGAGGAGATGAAATGTTGAAGACACTGATCTAAAGAAACTGGCCGACCCTGAAGACAAAACCCAACTCAATTTGTACAGTCCATAAACAATGTATATGAAGGAACTATACTTCAAACACTATTATTAACAATGTGTTCTCATTATCATTTGTTATTGACATTTTACATACCCAATGAGGTAAAGGGATAGACAAGGAGAGGCTTTCAAATGAATCATACCGCACTGGACTCTGGAATGCAAAAAAGCCAGAGTTTACATTATTTGGACACTGGAAAAGGAATATACAATTCTTAGCTTCTACAGCTGAAAATAAATCAACTCACTTGCTGCTCACAACGCTTGCATGACATGTTGCTTGTTAAACGGCCATGAAAAGGATGTTGAAACTTCCAAGGACTTGGTATTGGATGAAGCGGAGCTGTGAAAAATAAAAAAATTACTGACATGAAATGCATTTCTCTGTTATGTTATATTCTAACAACCTCCTCTTCTCTAGCTCTTTACCTCGAATTCTGCACCTCATAGTTTTTTCCTCTTGTTCAGGTAGATTCTGTAATTAATAAGAAAAAATATATACACACACAAATATACTTAGAGTTTTTTTTTTATCAGATAAGTTAAGTTTGAGGAGGTTGTTTTAGACATGTCAGCAGGAATCACTGACAGCTCTGATGAAAGCTGAAGGATTAGCTGAAACCATCAGCAGGTAAAAACAACTTCTTCAAACTTGTCTGATAAAAGAAAAATTGTAAGCAATTTGAAATGGAAGACATAACAAATGCAATTAGCTTACATACACATATAGTATTAGTGGAGGAAGGCATCCATGTTTATCATGTTTGAAACTAGTGAGTAAGAGGCTATTGTTAACGTGACCATTTTGAACCAGCATAAAGTTTTTATGTGACATATTCTGCAGATCTCAATGTAGGCATCAGAATAAGCAAGGCAGAATGGAGAGATGTTCACTTACCTCAAGAGACTGCATGTCAAACAAATGAGTGACTTTGGGCTGACGATCCCGCTCCTCCTCCAGAGAAGAAGTGAGGACATGAAAAAGCTCATGGGCATCCTAGGTACCAAGAAATTAATATCGTGAACAGATGGTTCTCAGAATCTTAATAAATGATGAAAAACACCTAATACAATGATAAATGAAGAAATGACCACTATTAAGCATATTTACCAACCTGCTCTTCGAAGGAACTGATGTGCCACCGATACAGTCTGAGAACATCCAGCAGGCATCCAGCATCAAGTACGTCCTCCTCTCCAGGCTCCTCACTGGACAGGGCTGTCAGTGTGCATTTATAGTAACAGTGTCCAAGTGAAAAAAGATAAACACTGCATGTCCTCTAGGGTCTACTGACTCACATTACTGACTGGTCTTATATACCTTTGAGAAGCTGAAGCAGAGTCATGGATAGCTGGTTGTCTTTGCAAGACTGAATTGAAGGTGACCCTGAGAACTTTTCCAGCCACCTGATGAATGATGGACATGCTGCCAAACCCTGAAGCAAAGAATTCAGGAAGCAGGTGTTTCCTAAGTTCAAGAGACCTGGAACCATACCTGCAGAGAAAAACAATGTCACTGGTAAGGCACTGTTTAATACCCAGCACCCAACAAAAACTGTGTGTATTATATTCTTATAGATTATTACCTTTCTTTCTCTTCTTTCGCTCTGTAATTGGGCCCCACAAAACATATACTCCAGCTGCAATCGCAGCAGCTATCCCACCAATAACACCCCAGTTTTTCATTATTTTGGATCTGAGAAAACAACAATATTAATGAAGGAAAAACAATTAGAGAACTTTAAACTGTGAATGTAAGTTTGATGCCTATTTACATTTACAGAAAGCCAATCATCTACAGAATATGTTATGACTTTCTTTTTCTTTTCAAATTTAGTTCATTAAGCTTCACCCACTTAATGGATTTATACGACATTATAGAGCCTTTCTTGTGACAGCCCCCATTCCTTTAATGAAAACAAGCAACACACAAAGATTTGTGATGTTCTCCACCACTTCTCAATAATAACATTAATCCACCCGATCTTCCAAATGAGAACTGGACCGATTTAGATAACCTGTGACTATTTAGTGTATCTGCTGAAAAGGAAATCAAACAACACGTAACACCAAGCAAATTAACAGTGATGTGATGTTTGATCCAATTACCAGATTGTGTGTTAAATAGAGGACCTGACGCGACTAGGATAAGGCAAAGCCACTAGTCAGCCACTGACCCCATTTCCAAAATTGAAGCTGTGTGTTATCTAACAGTTTACATACAAAACATCACGCTAGTAATAACGCCATGCCTTCAAACCAAATATGTGTAACATGAGCCAGATGCTACAGAGAAGCTATCGTTAGCATGAGGCTAACTTACCGACAACACCGAGGTTAGCCTGGCCTCGGTGAACTATGTTGCCTCCATAAATAAGTAACAAAGTCGCTATATTTTGTCGTCGTAAAAACTGTCCACTGCTAGAAATCTTCGTGGGCAAGTTTTGTTAAAGTATGACATTAAATCGAAGGACTTCGCGTCTGCTGTCTTGTCTGCGCATGTTTGGGTCCAACGTACTCCGGCGTCGTGACCCCCTTCCCTCATGCCCAAGTGCACTCACTCTCCATAAGCTTTAGCTGTTGTTTTCCCGGGGAAAGATTTTACCTGACTATCGATCCAGTGCCAAGAAACTCGCCAACAAGCTTATCTGAGCTGTCTGGTCTGCACCACAACATCCTGCATTCAATGCGGAACTGTAGTCTTTAGGGGTATGTTTCCAGACGGACCAGTAGAACAGCGTACCAACGTGTTTAATGAGTAAAACAATCATAACAATGGTGTAACACACTAAATCAATCGGATTGTAGCATATTATTGATACTATTTAGCTTCAGTAACATTATTTGTTTTTTCCCTTTGGTTTTAGCTTAAATATACCACTTTACTACGGCACCCACATGTTACTACATTTTCAGGTAAGAAAAAAACCCTTAACTTTTTTTGACTTTTTTATTTAGTCATAATGATCTGTGGACAATAGGAAAATATACTTGAAGAGATTAAAAAAGAAAGAAAAAGATAACTGTAACAGCAACATTTTATAAGTAATAATACAATAAATTACTCAAGTTATGTACATGTTTGAATGTTTAGTATTTTTTGTTTTGTTTGCTACATCTCCATAACAGTTAAACTTTTACTGGCCCGTAATTTATAATTTATTTAATCTCTTACTTGTCTATTTATATTCTGTTGTTTTTATACTTCTGTTTATTCTAATGGATTTCTGTATCACTGCAAAAAAAAATATATATATATTTTTTCTGATAAATTTATACTTTATTATTGTCTAAATCAACATCCCAACCAAACGTGTTTGTTTTTTTTTTTTGTTTTGTTTTGTTTTGTTTTGTTTTTTAATAAACACTACAGCGGCTGATTACCTAGGACAGGGGTGTCAAACTCATTTTAGTTCAGGGGCCACATTGGGCCAAATTTGATCTGCAGTGGGCCAGACAGGTAAAATGATAATATATTACATAACATAATAATATATAAATAATGACAAG
>JAPTGZ010344054.1:0-11120 GCA_029814645.1 Fowleria isostigma | reverse complement strand
CCCCAGACTCCTGGGTGAGAGTCACGTACGCTAACTTTGGCATGCGTGACTCTCACCCGGGAGTCTGGGGTTCGAAGCCCGTCCGGACCCTCTTTGTCCTTGCCATATTCTAGCACTGTGAGCAGGGTCCATGTAGCACTGAGGGTGGGTCCATGGATACCCAATTGTGTGGCAGCTGCGTGAAGCACGGGGACGTGCTTGTGAAAAGAGGGGAAAGATGCGACAGTGACGGTCCTGTCGTTATGCCTCCAACTGATCATGTGCCCTGGCTACTTCACCAATGGGGATATGCCCTTTGGCAGACTGGTTAGTATGTGACTTTCACCTGGGAGTCTGGGGTTCAGAGCCCAATCAGGCCCTCTTCGTCCTTGCCACAAGTTCATTATGAGAATTTGTATAAACTAAAATGTATAATAAATATTTGCATTTTTAAATGTACAAAACTGAAAGACACCAAAGAGCAAGCTTAGATATCTTTATTTAATTTCTTTACATTGACTGAAACAAATGGTGGGAAAATGACATCTCTGAGAAGGTCCACTAAAAACTGAAAGACAAAAATGTATCCCTGATAGCGGAGTCTCTATTCAGACCAGACCCCGTGTCCCTTCACCAAAAGCCAAGAAAAAAAAAAACAGCTCACATAGAACTATACACTTCACAGCTGGCATCAGTTTACTCTCATTCATTCACAAAGCTCTGACATGGAGCATCAACACCCTTCATGCACAGGACCACCTGTCATACGGTCATAGCAGTAGGACAGGTTCCAGTAAGGCCAGTAACGTACAATCATTGCTAAAATTTGCCTATGTTTACCTCATAATTCACTCTGAGATAATGCAAAAGCTACAGTCTATAGTCATCTTTTATTTATTTATTATCATTATTTTTTTTTATTACTGGCCTTACATTTGCAAGCTGAATGTAAATTACCCCACAGCACCAAACAATTTCTTCCCATTTATATTTTGTATAATCACTTAGTGCATTGCTCAAGATTTCCTGAGAATAGTTGCAGCACGAAAAAAAAAAAAAAAAATTCTAAGGCAACTTCATCCCAATATATATTTATATATATTATTTTACAATAACTCTGTACTAATATGCAGGACTAGTATTCAATGTATTTGGGTTTTAAAGAAGTACTGTCTATTTCAATCACAATCTTAAATGGTACCAAGTGAATTAATGGACTAGATATTCGAAGATCAGACAAAAGGCGTAAAGCTCTCAAATCTCATAGTGCAAAAAATAAACTGGAAAATAAGTTGATTTACAACACAACAAGGAGCAAATTGTGCACACAAGGCCAAAACAGCACAACTGCTACAGCAGGTTCTGACTACATGAGTTTCAAGAGAATTGAAAATAAAAAGCAAAATGCTGTCATTCTGAGCCATTAAAGCATTATAACTTGTGACAGAACTCAATGCACTGGCCTCCTGGCTATGTACGGAAAATCTGATGAAACTAAAAACAAAACAAAACAAAACAAAAAAAAAGGATTTTGGTTGAAGAAGGAAGACTCAAAAAGGTAATGGCCCCTTTAGACGCAGCGGTGGCCGATCAATAAGAACTGCCATGCAATTACATGTGATACAGTACTATACATGTTGAATCAAACAGCAAAGTCATTCTCTCTCCCATTATATTGAAGGTTTTAACCCCCTTGACTTCTTCTTTGCTCTGTTCCCTTCTCTCTATTCCCCTGAAGGATGGAATGTGTTATTGCAGTAACCTGACAGGGTTAAATGTGCAAAGAATGCATTTGAGGAAGAATCGCCAAAAGAAGACACGCAGCTCATGAAAGGCGTTTAGGTACATGGAGATGTTGGGCCGAAATCTTTAGCGCAATGCAGCTTCTTGTAAGACTTATGAGGACTAAAAAAATAAGTTGCACGAGGGCCACTGAGTCTAGTCCTGGATTAGGTCTCACAAAATGTCAGCAGAAGAGCCATAATAAATAACAATAAATAAATAAATACAGAAAAAAGGGGCAAGCCAGCTCATTCACCCCTTCTTTGCCCCTTTTCCATTTTTTTTTCAAACAAGGAAACCAAATGAGTGCATTGAAAGACTGAAATCCACAGCCTTTGGGAAAAGAAGAATAGTTTTCAACATAATCATCTCATTGACCTAGACTTTGTCTTTTCTGGTCAGGCATTTGTTGCAGAGTGCTAGGGCTCTGAAACACTCAAATATGGAAGCAGATTCTTTCTCATGGCTATCAAAACAGTTGGGAAGAGCTTTAAGTTCTTCAAACCCAACATTGGCTACAAGTCACCTCTCTCCTCTCCTGTTAACTTAAGAGATTTGAGAATAAAAGTAAACTAAAAATCTAAAATCTTTGGTATAAGCACCAAATCAAAGCAAAGATCATTTGTCCCTATCAAGAAAGACACAAAGAACATTATTGCTTAAAATGCACAGAATCAGTTTGATTAATTAGACTGCATTTCCACTGATCACCACCAGAGGGCAGTGGGTACACAAACTTCAAGATGATATGACTGAATTGCACCTGAATCAATATATTTTGTTGTAACTAAAATATACATCTTCAAATATTTCCCATTTTGCAGCTCTGGATTTTAGATTGCATAGTGAAAATGAAAGTCATCCCAGAAACCACACACACTCAACTCACACATGTCCAGCTAGAAAAATAAAATCAAAAGAAACAGCTCAAACCTAAAACACATAAAATTAAACAGCAAACAAGAAGCAAAAGTCAAATAAATCAAATGCCAAGAGCCAACAGACAAACTTTTAAAATATTTCTGAAAACCCGTTTTCCATTTTTCTTTTAATATCTTTTTTTTTAAGCGCTCTCTATATGGGAGCAGCAGGTCTTTAGTCCAGCCACCTGAGTGAGATTTTTTTTTACTGTGGATGCTTTACCACACAGACACACACACATACACACACACTCTCTCTTCACTATTCCTCCTCCTCGGCCTCCTCGTCTCCGTTTTCTTCCTCCACGTCATCTGCCCATCTGTCTCGTTGTGCAGCCAGTGAGTGGGTTCCTCCTGGATCCTCTCCCTCCGCCTCTCTGCCCCCTCGCAGATCCAGACCCCGCAGGAAGACCCCTGGGTACCCAGCCAGCCTGTGGGACCCCAGCTGGGCCAGGGCCTGGAGGGCCAGAACCCGCTCCCTCTCGGCATCCCCTCCAAACATCAGAGGCCCAGCGCCAGATCCATTCCCAGCATCCAACACGGTGTGGGGGAGGAACGCCGAGGAGTGGGCCTGTAAGGACAGCGCCTCCAGAGAGTTGGGCTGCTCCCTCCCCCCTCCTCCTCTGTCTCCTCTCCCCTCCTCACCCAGCTCGGGTCCACGTCTGGGCCGCCGTGTGCGCACCTCCAGGCAGCTGTGGCCCTTGCGGTGACGCTGAAGGTGGTCTTCCCGGGCAAAGGCCTTGTGGCAGAGTGGGCATTCAAAGGGCCGCGCCCCACTGTGGAGGGACAGGTGGTTTTTGAGGTCATATGAGTGGAGGAACCGGGCCGGGCAGTCGGGGCAGGGGTAGGGGCGCTCACCCGTGTGTTTCCTCATGTGGATCTTCAATTTATCATTCCTGGTTACAAGAGGGAGGGCAGAGAATGAAGAAGACAAAGAAAGCAATGAGTTACTGAAGGTGCATGAGGTCAGTCTGACACATGGTTATGCGGATGAAGTTTGTGTTGGAGTCTGTGCTGTGTTGTTAGCTAGTGTTGGTCAGTGTTGAAAGGATGTGATCATGACAGGTGTTAGCATAAAAATGAAGATAGGTTACATCAACAAATGCCACTTTTTAAATGATAAGTTAATCTTCTTCACCTCAGTGTGTTTCCACAGCAAGTATAACACTGAAACTATTTTGACTAAAAATCAAAAGATTAGAATCTTTTTTAGCTTGACTGTTGAAGGCTAACCTGAGGCTAATTAGCTTAAGTTTTGGTGACGTGTATCACTGTGAACCAATGGACCAATGGATTCAGGTCTCTGATGTCTCCCAACAGTCTCCTAATGTTTATCACACATAAGTTGCATTCCAGAGTGCTAGGATGTAGAAAATATCTCAGTTGAAGTTAACTACATCCCACCTCAGAGTATTTCAGATGATCCATGTTGAACATAAACAACAAATATGGGGATCGCAGATCTAAACTCCTATTTGCTTGCTTACTGAAGAGGCATTTTGATTATTGACAGTACAGTATCATCTTATATGTAAACAAGATGGAAGATACCAAATCATGGATGAGCTAATTATACATTATGAAGTTGTTTTTTTTAAATTGCTAAACTTCACACTGTGGACTGCCATTGTTGTGTTGACGTCACGTTGTAGTTCGCAGTGAGGTCGGGGTACTTTTATCAGGCCCCACTTTGAAACTGGGACATCCAGCTTTGATGAGCAATCCAAAGCATTTTACTGAGTTGGACGTTGAAAACTTTCCACCTCCCAGTACTTTGGGATGAAGCATTAGTAACGTTTTTGATTTTTTTTTTTTAAACGTTAGTTTGGAAAAAATAAACATAAAATGTATGTGTGTTCGGTCTGTGTTTGTTTCATAACAGACTGTGGAGCCAGAAATGAGCCTTGCCTGTCAAAACATCAAACTGTCAAACTATTATTTAGCTAATTCTTCTTATTCTTATTATTTTGAGTATGTGTAATTTCTAAATTTATGGATAAGGTCATCTCAGAGGTCAATGTTGATGAAACCAACATTTTCCACAAACTATTTGTTTTTTTTGGGGTGGGGGGTGAGCCATGTCTCCCATTCACAATAATCAGACTCTGGGCTCCTGAAAGAATAGACTCTTTTGTTGTAAATCACAATATCTTTGTTGGTACTACTTGTTCATTGCTGGTTGTCATAGCAACATAACATAAAAGTTGTGTGAAATCTTCAGCACAACTGCAGTGATGATGGTGGGGGAAACTTTGGAATGTACCTTATGATTTCAGAGCAAAAAATTTCATGTGAGAATATAATCATTTAAATTTGCAGCTGATGTGAAAAGTCTGTTTGCAAATTTGCTCTGACGTTTTTGGAAGCTTTCTGTCTGTCAGACATTGGTGTTGCATGTCACAACATGATGACACACAAATACTGATACAGAAGTGATTGCAGACCAATTTGTGATTGGCATAGTTTTATGTCAAGTTGAGTATTTGTTTAAGCTCACTCAGACACTTGGTGAAGCGACAGTAGAAATAGTACCCATTAGTACCTGGTGCTGTCTGCTCTCTTGCATAAGGAAATACAAAGAAATGCCACCCGGAGGCAAGTTCACCTGATACCATCACAAACCAACACACACATTTCATGTAAGCAGATGACCGTGCCATTTCTGACATGTGAACTTTTGAAAGCCTCAGACATGTTGGTATTTAAACAGTAAGTAAAACTAAGACTTGTGTACCGAGTGAAGCGGACTCCACAGGCAGAGCACTGAAAGGGCTTCTCTCCAGTGTGTGTCCTCATGTGTCGAGGAAGTTTTCCGGCTCCATGGATGATCTTCTGGCAGACTGGGCACTGTTGGGGTGTCTGAGACTTCCTCTTCCTCCCCCCACCCACCACTGATGCCACCGCCCCTCGATCCACTCCAGAAGCAGGAATGGATATGCTTCCCATCAGCACGGTCTCATCTCCGTAGCTCTCCATTTCATCATCTTCTGACAGCTTGTCATTGGAGCGTGGGGCAGGTGGAGGGTGGGCTATACGGGGACGCTCCTGCAGCCAGTGAAGCGGCCCACCGTTTATTGTTGCCCCCCTGCCTGGCTCTCTGATTGCTCTGGGGTCTCCGTTCTGCCCAGATTTGAGGTGCTGGACTTCCGGTTCGGGGCTGGGGGGCTGAGTGGATGGCAGGGAGCGGAGGCTGTCGGACGCAGGTGAATGGTGTGAGAAGGGTGAGGCAGGTGGCGGGGGGTTTAAAACCGAGGTGTTGTTGTGATGCAACCCAATTTTTTTCACCCTCTTTTTGTCCGTTTTTCTCCGAGATCCCTTCTCAGAACTCTCCTCCACCATGTTCTCGGTGGCGGTGTGCTGGACTCTGTGCTCCTCTGCTGTTTCCGCCTCTGCCTCCACCGTTTCTCCCAGGATGTCTCTGCAGGCATCGGCCACACACTGGATGCCCAGCAGCTGAGCACCTCGCAACACATCTCTCATTGCTGAACTGGGGATGGTCAGCGTGGCGGTGTAGGCAAACTCCAGTAGAGCATCCAGGGCGTCTGGTGCTACACAGTCCAGCTGGCAGACGCTGAAACCTCCTCCACCCTCACCTCCCCCTTCCTCTGCCCCGAAGAGCCGCCGGAAGTAGAGACTGACGGCGGCCATGACGGAGCGGTGAGTTGGGTAGCGTGCCCCACGGGAGGTCAGCGTGAGGTCGCACAAGAGCCCTGTCCTCCTCTGGTCATTCAGATGGGACAAGAGCTCATTGCTGTGCTCCGGGAAGGGGATCCCAATCAGACCGTCCTCTCCTGGAGACATCGCCACCTGAACGAAAGAAAGGAAGGTCAGGTAAGAAGCAGTAAAAGATACGAGCATCAAGTCACAATGTACCTCCATCCTGTTAGATATATTTTCACTTTTTAAGAATGAGGGACCAACCTTCTAGTCGTTTACACAATAAAAACTCTTTAATAGTACATCTAATACTAGCGTGACTTACACAAGGACTTCCCTTTCACATGAGGGACAATTTAAACCAGGCTTAGCATCAACTCTCCCCTCTTATCCTCCCTCAAGTTTCTATCCAGATTACTGAAGCAGGAGGTGGTGATTTTGTCCAGTGAAATGGGGGGGGGGGGGTGTTGGAGGAATCAGACAAAGAAGGTGATGGAGATGACAGCGGAAGAGGGAAAATAAAAAAGCAAGAAGAGGATAATCGATAATAGCTGCGCAGAAAGGATGCAGAAAGATTATGCAGTGTGGGTGGTGCAACCGCAGGGCAGTAGGTTAATTCCTGTGTGAACCCTTTATAGCATTAGCCGTTTGATTAAAATACCTGGAGAAGAAAGAGAGACACTAATGGACGACAAAGAGAAGACAGACAAGCGAGACGTGGAGGAAGTGACAGGCTGGAGTGGGTGAAAGGGGGGAGTACCAGAGCAAGAATGAGGAAGGAAAAAACAGCAAGAAAAACTGCAACCTTTATGAAGACCGGAATACGTCACACAAAAAGACCGAAAACCTGTTTTTCTACAGAATATACAGTAGTTATAAGATTTCATTTTTTTTTTCCTCAACTTACTCTTTGTCTTTAATAGAAGTAAAGGTCTCTACAAGAAACATCTTTGAGGTGGGTTAAACATAATATGCCGTTGCGTCGCCAGTGAAGAAACTGACTTTTTTTTATTTCCTTTTGTGAGACTTAACAAGGCCTGCTGGTAATAAGACCCAACAACTCCCTTCTTCGGCTCCCTAAGCTCGCACCTCACCCTGTCCACACTATACCTGCTCAACAATATTGCTCACACACCTGAGCAGACCAGATTTTCCACAAACAACTCACCCTCCAGATTCTCCCCCTCCCTGCCCTTCATCTCCCTCCCATAGCAACTGGCAGCCCCCTGGCCATCCAGCCGTTTTCACACCGTGCCCAGAGGGCTCTGCACAACGACAGTACATCCACCTGCATAACCTGCTCCAAAACACACCCTGTTAAACACACACGCACAGCTGCAGGAACACACACACACATTGCGTGCCAGTCTATGGCTCCCCCCACCCACTATTGTTAGATTTAACCTGTTATGTGATGATGATCTTAACACCAGCCTATTTAAAACACAGATAAATATACTCCACCCATAACATAGAAAAAGCAAAAGTACAAGACAAGTAAGTGTTACGTTTTTAAAACTATTTTCATTCCTCTCGGCTTTCTGTAAAACAAACAAAAAAAAACTTTTCGACCAATTATAGGATGTGTTAAAGTGCCCAGAGGTCGAAAATGTGACCCTACCTTCCCCATTTTAATTGGCATTGGCACAGTCAGCTGGAGGCGAGGCAGTGTGTGTCTCTTGGCATCCATCTTTTTACTCTTTACAAGTCTTCTCCCTCGCCTTCCTTCTCTCTTTGAACAGTGCTTTTCTTTCCGATTTCCTTCCACACTCAGGCGTCTAGCTCAAAGGTCTGATCTCTTTGTCAGAAGTCGGGGTTAAGCATTCATCCTTGGGGATGTCTGCCTCTTTCACACATTCTTTCACTTACTCTCTTCCTGTTGTATCAAAAAGAGGGTGCACGCTGGCAATTACAGGTTCACAGATACCCCTCCCCCCGCCGGTCGCCTACGCGCCCCCTCTCTCCTAAACGGCCCATTTTCCGAACACTTTCCGATAAACATGATCTCCTTGTCAACCTCTGCCTCGTTCAGATGGCGGTCAGCAGGTGTATGGTATTATGGGACAGCAGATTTATGGAACACAATCTTTATATACATTTATGTGTAATATCAGACCACACATGTGAGACTGACAGGAAGGAAATCTGCACATGCAACAAAGACACATAAGAAATACCAAATCTCTACTACTTTTTAAGTCAGCTCAAAAACCAGCAAAAATCAAACACCTGTGTAAGAACCAAAATCATATTGCCATTATGACTCATATTACACCCAGCAACAAGCATTACAATCGGTCCAATATGAGAGTTAAACCACATTAAGTTGTATCACACAGAGAAAAATGGTGCAGAGTGCTTTTTCTTTGAGACATTGACCCACATCACATCAGTGTGATGAAATAAAGCCATGTCCTCAACCACAAATACGTAAAATAACCTGTTGGTTTTATTTTTTATTGTATCTCTTTAACTTTAAGTAGCTAAGATGACACGTGTTGATGCACAGGACTGACAGAGAAAAAGAAGAGGTTGTTAATGGACCTGTTTTCTATGCCTGTTTTTTACATTTACATCACATGCTTAAGTATTATAAAATATACTGGGGGTCATTGAAAATGGAGGAGGACAACAATGAGGTAAAGACCCCTGGAGGAAAATCCGTGCATAAATATGTGCAGGATTAGATCATCATCAATAAATTAATCCAAAGATAAATACATTTGTAGTGTGTTATAATTAGCAGAAATGTATATCTACATATCATTTAAAAAAAATTGAATTAACCCCAAAAGCAGTAAAACAAAGACACACATATTTATCTGTGGTGAAGCAGTGCATACACAAGTGAGACACAAAGGGGTTATAGGAGGAGCACACGACAACGCACATTAAATTTCCGGCGCGCTAAAAAAAAAAAGCATCATGGGTGGTTGGTGGTTCAAGCTTGTTATTTTAGGCATATTCCTTCGAACTCAAACGTATTCGGAAAATAGTAAGAAGTTGCAATGATTCCCATCAATTCGCCGGTCTGTCTCTGAGTCACCTAATAATGACACATCATGACATGTACACTTCACACACACACACTAACTGCACAGTGTTCATATCCCCCTTTTTCTCCCCTGTAAACCTCTTTCTGTTTTTTGTTGGTGACCATAGACATGTCTGAATAAGTTGCTGAATCTTGCAACACATTGTAACTAATGTTAAAACAGCCCACAGGGACACACCACAGACGCATTGTCTCTACACACAAAATTATGTTCTGTCACAAGCGTGTGTCCATTGACATGTTTGCACTATGTTATTTTGAGTTTATTCATGTTAACTCAGGATCAGAATTTAGTCATATATCAGTGGTTGCTGTCGGGAGTGTACATGTCGTTTGTAAAACTGCCAAAGCATACAACCACAGAAAACCCTTTATGAAAAGAGTTTAGAGACACTAAAAATCACTTTTATGCGCTTAAACTGCTGATGTCTAGATGTCAAATACTTCCAACAATTGTTTCTGTAATCTCTCTCTCTTTTTTTGTTCTCACCTCCCACTCCTTTTGTCGACGACGATGGAGGAATTCACCTCCTCTGCAACTCTACGGTTTCCTCATCCCTCGCTTTCATTATTTGCACACTCTTCCTCTCTCTTAATGCGGATTTAATCATGATTTCAGAAAGCACAGATAACATTTGAAGACTTTTATTTTGTTTCTAATCTTTAGAAACAGCAAAACCCCTAACCCATCTAGCTTAGATGGCTTTGGTCGAAGAAGACCACCAAAAAACACAAATCAAATGAGATATTTGTAGGAGAAAATCCACCTCGGATTCGTTTTTACCGAAGAGGAAATGGAAACTTAAATACGCCAACACTGTCCAATGCCATCACCACGACTGAAAGCAACTGTTGAATGAAAAAAAAAAGGGACAAACTTGTGGGGAGGCCAGGAAAATGACAGCTGCAGGACTGACCAAACCTGCACACAAAGATTTATTCTTCAGAATGGAAGGTTATAGTATCTATCACCATATATTATTAAATCCCACTGCACACATTCAGAGCGTGCGATGATTGGAACTAGAGCTGTTAGTATTATTTTTATGGCTCTTATTTTCCATTAAAGTCTGTAAGTTTTCCCAGTCTACCTCAATTATATCAGGCTCCAGTGCTAAGGGGGAAAATATGACTTTATACTATTCACAGAAAACTGCGGCTGAGAGGGAGAAACGCTTTTATGAATTCTGATGTCAGATGTTTTCCAAAGCGCCTGTACATGTGTGTGTTTGTGACTGTGTGCGTGTTTTGGTTAATGTGAGCACTATGGGTGCGTGTGTTGTCAAGTTTCCTCAGTGTGTGAAAGTACAGCAAAATGTTCAAATGAAATCTGAATGTTTCAAGTGTTAATTATACGGCACCTATATGTGTATACAATTGGAAATGTGCTGAAAAACAAAATTTTACAGTCTATTTGACTTATTATGTTGATTGAGAGAATTTTCCAATGCTTTTGTAGGTGTGATGAACTCTCCTAAATATACAAACACCGATATTCCTGCGCATCAATAAGTAAAACCCATACTTTCGTAACCACAACACAACAAATCACAATGCACAACAACCACGACTCTAAAAACCATCAAAGTCTCCAAACAGATGGAAAGTAAGACTCAAGCTCATACCGTTTCTCCTCCACACACTCGTCTTCCTCACAACACTTTTCTTCTCTGTGTGAAAAAAAGGTTTAAGGGTAAAGAGAGTCACTCTTATTTTTTTTATTTTTT